>JABUQX010105615.1:0-39124 GCA_015478945.1 Trachelipus rathkii
TAAATATGCTCCAAACTTTTCTTCAGTTTGTTCTAACAGTGTAGGCTGAATGGGTCATTTTCTAACAGGTAGTGGTTGATGGTATGCAAGACATTGATCTTCATCTGCAGCTTCTGTTTTCTTATGTTTTCTTTTTATGCTATTTTTTTTATTCCTAATATAGACGTTTCTTTTATCCTTAAAAAAAAAATAAGATAAATAAATAAATTTTTTCAAGTTGATCAAATAATGGTTTTGTACTTAATATTTTAGTTTTCTTAGGGTGTACTCTTCATAGGAATATACTTCCAGAATTGGCTAACTGTACATACCATTTTGAAGGGGACAGTACCATTTTTTTTTTTACTATTTTCTGTCATTTTAATGCAATCAATTTTGTCCCATTTTTAGGTGTTAACTGCTGATGTCAATAAAACAACTAAAATTGTTAGTAGATTCAGGAGACATTAATGAATGACATTAATATTTTTGAGATACTTGAAAATTTCTATGAAACCAACTTGTTTTGGGAACTCTTAAAGAGTTCAAGTGTGTACCACTAAGAAGATACTTGAATGGAAAGAAATACAGGGCAGTCTGAATGAGGAACTCTTTACAAGCACAGAAACAGAAGAAATTAGTATATTTAATCATTGGACTCTTTTAGGAACTGTAATTGTAAGGCAGTTGGGTATATAGTGAAGGGGCTAAATTCTGGTCTTGAATAACCACCTTCAATTGAAGAATATTAGATGTTGAAGAGAGTTAGCATTGTCATGATAAAGTGGCATTTCTTCGCGGAGGCTGCTTAGGATTCTGGTGGTGCTAGCAGTCTCCTGCACCAGATGCCACAGAACTCCCCCCAGTGACAATGCGTAAGCATACTCCGCTCTCCGAACCTGGAAGGACGTTGGGTAGAGAGTAGCTGTCAGGTGAGAGCTAGGTGTGCACACATTAAGGTCACCGAGAAGGCTTCAACCACTCTGTACTCTTATGTGCAGTTGGTCCTCACCTGCAGAAGGTTGAGAAGTACGGTAAGGGGTAACAGGAGACCTAAGAGTAGCGCCCAAGAGAAACTTGATTTGATGGTTGTTCGGTTGATCGAATGTCTAGGCTGTTAAACAAACAAAAAAAAAAGAAAAGAAAGTAAATAAAAAAAAATAAGAACAGTTTGCTTGTTGGTTGATCAAGTGGCTGGCCGGTTGACCAGTGTGGGAGATAAGCAGTTGATTGATGTAACGCTCATTGAACGATTGTGGTAAAACAAACTTCAGGAAGAAGCACTTTGGGCGAGTGTCAACCATCACGAGATGTCTTACCACGGTGAACAACTTGGAGAGCAGATGGGCTTACTGGTTGCTGTGTTCGTTTGTGCACTCAGTGGCACGTGTCCTCTGTGGTCACATTTGAAGGGTTAAATTCTTGTCTTGAATAACCACCTTATTGAAGAATATTAGATGTTGAAGAGAGGGAGCGTTGTCATGATAAAGTGGCGTTTCTTCCCGGAGGCTGCTTAGGATTCATCAGTGGTGCTAGCAGCCTCCTGCACCAGACACCACAATAGAATACCAAACTCATTTCTGTCTGATAGATAGGTACAGATGTTTTTCTTGAATGAGTGTAAAATGCCTAGATTTTCAAGACTTATAATACTGCAGAGTTAATTCTTTGTCTTTAAAGGAGTACAGCACCTTTTTAGAGAATATTACACATTCTCAAAAAAATTATTATTATTATTATTATTATTATTATTATTATTATTATTATTATTATTATTATTTTAATTATTATCGTTTTTTTCTTCCCTTAAATATAAAATGTTAGATAAGAGATAGTGACCTGTTCGAATAAGGCAGACAAAGAGTTTGAAATATTAAAGGGCAAGGAACCTGTTTATTTGTTGAAATTAACAAAGACTGGAGACATCTCTTTAGGTAAGTTGATAGGTTTTCTTGTTACAAAGATGGTAATACTCATGCATTTAGTTTTAATGTTTTAAGTTAGTGGTGGTAATCTGTATAAAAAAAAAAAAAAAAAAAAAAAAAAAAAAAAAAAAAAAAAAAAAAAAAAAAAAAAAAAAAAAAAAAAAAAAGTTAGGAATGTATGAGTAAAAAAGGTAATGAATGTGTGTCCTTTATGGTTGTCAACATGATTGTGAAATCCAGCTTTGAATTCGACTTCGAGTCAGGTGTGATTCAATCTGCGTCCTTGCTAAGTGAGCGAACAACCTGGCAATTGATTCCTTTATTGTTGTCTCTACAACCGTGAGTCATTTGTTTGTGAGGATTATCGCAGTGAGCATTTTTCTCAAAAAAATCGGAGGAGCCTATGGAGGGCGTTCGCATTTAGTGTTGGCACTCCTATCCTCTTGTTGTTTTTTTCTTTGTCTGCGGGATTTAAGAACCCGATATTTGTTATTGACCTTGTCAGAGTGGGACCGAGCTTCATTGGACTGATTTGGTAGTATTTTTTATTAATCCTTGGTTTATTCCATAATATTTTTTTAATTCTTTTTCTTTATCATCCCTTCGCTTCCCACTAGGTGTAAGGTAGGGTGCCTAACTTGCACGGAAATAGGATATTTAAGTAGAAGAGCATTACGTAAGTGAGATGAGAGCTTGCGCCCGCAGTAAAAAAAAATCACCCTAAGGCCTCACAAGATTGTCACGGACTCTCACTTGGTATCTCATTAATGTAGGGTCCATCCCTTGGGCCAGGCTCGCAGCCACCCCCTCAAAAAAAATAATTCCTATTATACACCTTTCATATCGCTTCTGCCAAACTCACATTCCTTTCCTTCAAACATTCTTCTACTGACTCTGTTAAATTTTTCTTCTGTCTTCCAGCCTGGTGATTCCCAGCACACTCACCACTATATATCCGCTTAAAGCTTAAACAACCTACTATCACCCATCCATTCCATATGACCAAACCATCTCAATACTCCCACATTTATTCTCTCATTTACGCTTTTCTTCACATCACACAACTCCCTAACACGTTCATTCCTCATTTTATAAATTCTTCACACACCTAACACGCTCTAAAGATTGTCCATCTGAACATATTGCACCTTAGATCTATACCTCTTATTTCACACCATAGTTTCACTACTATACATTAATACCGGTAACAACATACCCTTATGCAGCCCTATCCCACTTAAGACTTAGTCTATTTACATTCACCAAGGATTTAATTGCACCAACCACCTTTCTACCATTCACAACTTACCTACTACAATCTGCTTCACCTGTTCAATTTTCATCCAACATATAAATTAAATATTTAAACTCGGATACTTGTTTCAATTGTTCACTATCCAACATGATTTCAAAATGTCAACTCTCCTCACCCACTACCAACACCTTACTCTTATCTACATTTACTTTCAAACCACCCTTTTACACACTTTACCAGACCCCTTTACCAATCCTCTCAAACTTTTCAGATTCGCCACACAAAACCAAATAATCAGTGTAAAATGCTCAGGCACCTTCCACTCTCTTCCATTACCCATCCATCAGTCTAACTCCCTCCCCTACCACCAATACCATCCCTACCTCTTAATTCTTTCATCAACCTATCCATTTACAAATTAAATAGTCATGGAGGCATAAGACATTCCTGCCTCACTCCACTATTAATATTAAACCATTCACTTTCTCCACCATTTATTCTTACACAAGTTTCGCAATCGACATACATTCTTTTGATTCCATTCAGAGGCCTACCACCAATCTCACCATTTATATATAACACCTGCCACAAAGCTTTCCTATTAATCCTGTCATACACCTGTTGTAAAGTCCATAAAACCTAAATATAATTTATTCTTTTCTATAATTTTCTCACTCATTAGTTTCAATGTGAAAATTTGTTCAACACATCCTTTATCACTTTTAATGCACCTTGTTTTTCACCAATCAGCGCCTCAGTCACTCGACGCAATCTTTCAACTAAAATACCAGCATATATCTTCCCTACAACACTCAATAAACTAATTTCCTTATAGTTCCTACAGTTCCCCATATCTCCCTTTATATAAGGGTATTACTAATGCTCTCTTACAATCCTTCGGAGCTATACCCTCCATAAACGCTTTGTTACACAACTTCCGTATTCAGTCAGTCACAATCTCACCTCCATTCTTGATCATTTCATCGGTGATACCATTTATGCTTGCTAACTTACCATTCTTCAACTTTCTTACTCTACCTATTACCTCATCCCCAAAAATATGTATTTCTTTTTACATCATCAAACCCACACATATTCACTATTCACCTCTTCATTACTGTCAGTGTTATGCAGATTTTCGAAGTATTCCCTCCACACTCTCCTAACATCCATTCCATTATTCACGAAAGTACCATACCTATTCATTATTTTATGAAGAATCCCTTTGCTCTCTTTCTTAACCCTTTGTACTTCCTTCCAGAAGAGCTTCCTATTCCTATGTAAGTTCCCATTCATTCTCTTTCCAAATTGTTCATTTACCTCATTTTTCCTCCTACGTATGCAACTTTTAGTCTTTCTTTTTTCCTCCTTATACATTTCCACATACATTTTTATTTTAAACTGCATCATTGCCTTTTAACACGTTAAACCACGCCTCTTTCTTACTTTGAACTGCTTGCATCACGTCTTCATTCCACCTTTCATTATTGGCCATCATATTTCCTACCTTAGCACATCCATATACTTCACCTGCACTTCTAACAAAGGCTTCTTTCATTTGCATCCAGATTTTGGTCAGTTTCATCTTGTTCACATTCAACTGATTTATTTTCAAGTGCTCTCACATACTTTTTCTTATAACCTTGTTCACTTAACTTAATTCTCCTTACTTCCTTATCTTTTTTTTTCTCCATCCGTGCTCCCACTAAATTAATTTTACATAAAACAACATAATGATATGATATTCCATTCCCATCCTATCTCCAAACCCCTCACTGATTTAACATCAATCACATGTTTCAATATCCCCTCCTTCACCAATGCAAAATCAGTCATACTTTTCACTTCGATACCATCTCTACCTACACCAATTTTCGTATACTAATGAAAACTCTTGTGTTTGAAGAATGTATTACTTACACACACACACCTCTTTACTCACAGAAATGAACCACCTTCCTACTATTCTCATATTCTCCCGTCACTCTAAAGTAAACTGTTATATTATCCCTTTTTCGATCACCTATCCAGCTATTCAAGTTGGCCAACACAATCAGTCTGAAGACCCTACTCACCCCGTTCAAAACATCATTCAGATTATCCCAGATAGTCACGCTTTCATCAACATCACCTTCAGATTGACCATATTTTGCAACCACACATACGTTGACCTTCTTAATCTTAAGTTTAACCCTTTGTATTCTAGTAATTACACGAACAAAATCCACCATATCTCTATGCCATAAGTCACTCATCAGAATGGTAACTCATTCTCTCCCCCCCTCTCATTCTCTCCACGCCAACACACACCCATTTGATTTGTCACCTACGACATGCAGATACGCCGTGGAAATTCTTTCTCCCCAACACACACGGATTTATTAAAAAAGGTGTCTGTAATAGAATAGTAGTGTTTTATGGTCTGTATGTGATACGGAGAGTCTACTCCCGTGTAAGAAGAGTGTTGACATGAGTGCAAGAGGTACGAATCATTGGGCACTGAAGTGTCATGGGATGTACCCTAAACTCCAAATGCCATATGGGAAGTCATGGCTTCGAGAGCACTACTTCCCTTTCTCTGTCCCTTTAGTCACTCTTGCGACACGCAGAACATACGGTTGGGAATTCATGCAACCCCACAGAGGGATGCCCAATCAGTCATACAGGGATATAGATATGTATATTTTTTTAATGATTATTTTTTTTTTGTAACTTACTATCCTGTTTGTGTTATTTACCTTCCATTCCCACATGGGTAATTGTTGACTTTAGCGTATATATATATATATATATAATATATATATATATAATATATATATATATATATATTTATAAATAATCTATATAATATATCTATATTTATATATCTTTATTTTATTGAGATGTGATAAGACTTATGTTTGTTTTTCCCCATCCTTACAGGTGTGTATTTTTGAATAAAATATAACAGAGAAAAAGAACAAAAATCAAATAAACGGAAAATCAATATCTGAGAAGGAAAATAAACAACAAAAAGAAAATAAGAAAGCAAGAAAAATAAACCGGAAGACAATCGGAAGCCAAGAAAAGACGACTGGAGAGTAACTCTTTGCCTTATTAAAAGGGTAAATATTATAGATTATTATGTTCTCATTTATATGTTTTTACTGATAGGAAAGTAATAAAAGATGAATAAAGTAAATTTAGTACATCATTATTTAAATTTTTTGTTGACTTTTGAGGAGTTTATAAGCAAGAATTTATTGTGTGGATGATGTATTGGAAATGATTATTAGTTCTTGTTTCTATTCAGCTCCCAGTTTGTGATCCCGAAGAACCAGGATATAACCATAGTGAAGTTGGCATCCCAGCTTTGGAAATCAGTCAGATAATCCATATAACGAGAAGGACAAATTTAGATTTTCCCGCAAAGGGAATCCTTCGCGGAATTATTAATTGTCACTGGATTTATTCGTCACCTGATTCTGGCAAACACTTTTGCGAAAAAAATTGTCAGCACCTCCCAAGGTATTTCATCAATATCCTTAATAATACATAACTTCAGAATTAATAAGCTCTGGTTGTACAGACAATAAATAGTTAAATGAATTGGATCTAAATTTTATATCAGCAAAGCGTTAAGTTTTCTTTAATGTAAAATTTCAATAAAGTTTTTCTTGTCACAATTAAAAATAACAATTGGTAGAAAAAAACATATATATGTGTATATATGTTTTTTTTCCCCAAATTGTAAAATTAATCATAACATTTAAAATTAAAGATTTTTTTGGTGAAGGGAGAGCCATATCTGTCGCTTGCGGGAGAGTGGAAGACCTGTTGAATTAAATTTCTAGAAAAAGAAAAAACACTTTTGTCCTCAACACACACACACACACTGGACTCCACGCCCCCGCAAAGTCGATTTGCTATTGTTGCCCCTTCTTCCAAAGGATGGATAGGTGTATATATACCGGTATATAGTACAATTTATTATTATTTTTGTTTATATATATATATTTTTGATACTTTTTTTTGTTTTTCTTAAATTTCATTATTTCTTGTTCATTCTTTTTTTTTCATATGGATATATATATGTATGCATATATGCATATATATATATATGATTTTCATTTTTATTAATTAGTAATATTGGATAGTTTTGTTTGGAAAGATTTAATTATTTAATTTTTCGTAATCTTTTAATAAATACCTTAGTCGTTTCTTTCTTTAATTATCAAGGCAGCAGAAAGTATCAGGTATAAATCCATATTGAGTTGGTAAATTGTGTAACGCAGAGGAAGAGAGTGAGTAGTCCGAGGAAATTGCTGTTGCTGCTGAAATATTAACAAAACACGTGGTGCATACTTTACTTGTGATTTTTAGAGCAAATTAATTCAATCTAATATTTTTAATAGGTAACTCATAACATTTAGAAGTAGCTGGATTTAAAAATAGATGGGTTAAAGAGCCAGAAGTTAGAAAAAGAAACAACTGTAATTAGATCGATCAAGAGCCTTCCACTGCCAAGATAAATATCTTATATACTCCACCAACAGAAGAAGTCCGCCCAGAGTCGTTAAACACCTCAACGTAGTGGCAGACCCTTCTGAGAAAGGAATCTACCTCATCAAAACTTACAGGTGAGGTGCCCTTCTATTGTGGTGGGGATCAAAAAACTACCACATAAAGGGTAGCAGAGCGTAGTTTGTTTCTCTCTGGGAGTACTACCGGCTCTGCTGCTGAGTGTTGTCAAAGTGTCACTCAGCGCCACTAATCGTTTGAACAATCATGACCGACGGAATGAATGAATTAATAGGTGACGGGAAAACCGAAGATGGGAAAACACCACCAACGGATTCCGTCCCACTTCCACTTAATCAAACTAATATGCAGTCCAGTGTTGTCAATTCCGACCAGGAAGATCAAAGAGCGACGCAGAGTCCAGCGGTAGTTACCGTGGATGCTCAGTTCTTTCAATCAGTGTTGCAACAGAACACCAAGCTAATGGAAAAAATGACTGATTTGATATCTGCAAAGGAAGTAGATAAGAAACCAAAGAAAATGATTCCTTTAGGAAAGTTCAGAATGGACACAGGTGAAACAATGGTCCAGTTTTTCGACCGGTTTGAGCAGTTCTGTGCTGTTCAGTATCTGGGATCAACAGAGGGAATGGTAGCCTTATTGGGAAGCCACCTCCAAGGTTCAGCGTTGGAGGCTTACCATATAGTCGCAGCAACATCAGCCGAATATGCTATCGTAAAGTCCAACTTTGCAAGTGGTTCGCGAACACTGAAGAAGAAAGCTAATGCGGAAACAGCAGAAATTTACAAAGCAATGATGGAGAAGAGACGGAAGATGTGCCACTGTTTGCGTTGAGATTGTTGGGATTGGCGCAGAGAGCATTTCAAGGGAATGACGTAAAGAGAATGCCCATGGTACGAGAAAAATTATTAGATAGTGTGCCGGAAGTGGTCAAGACCAGAGTGGAAGATGCATTATTGGGAGTAGAGGTTACTCAGGGTTCAGTAATTCCTTGGGAACAGTTAGTAGTCATGGTGGACAAGGTTTATAGAGGAACTAAGAAACAAGAAAATCCAACGGTTGAAGTAGTAGACTTGACTAGATCACTACAAATGTCCACCATCCCCACACCACATCGAATGGCTTTACCCACATATAATAATTATGAGGGAGTGTGTTGTTGCAGACGAACGCAAACGCAACCCCAGCTTAGAGCTGTAACATCGCAGAGAAACAACAACAATGCTACTCGAAATGCAAACCCAATTGCATCAAATGGTTATAGACCACAACGATACGGAACAACAAATCAAATCCCAACAAACGAATTCCGAAGAGGTCAGCGAAGAAGTCAAAATGGTTCATCAATTCCCATCTGTAATCATTGCAAAAAGAGAGGCCATAATATGAGTGAATGTTGGAATCGGCCACAATGTATGCATTGTGGTAAACGAGGACACATCAAAGAAGAATGCTATGTGGAACAAAACCGCTGTTTAAAATGTAAAAAGGTAGGACATTTGGTAGGGGATTGTCCCAATGGCCGAGGTCATCCTGCGGCCCAATCGCGAATAACGTGTCCCTTTTGTAACAACGCACATTTAGGTAAAGACTGCCCACAAAGATCACAAAGATCGGGGAACCGAGAGGGCTTTGGCATGGAAAACCGCATACCAGAGGCCGAAACAGCAGACGAGTATGAAGAGGGAGCTTGGGGAATTGATGTTGAAGAGGATGATCCTGGAGGGTCGCAGGAGATTCCTCGCGAAATTTTTCACCAAACGGCATCGGTCCAGGTGCCCCCAATAACAATCTTTGAGAGCCCTCACGGTCAGTTGACACAGGTATCAGTATTGGTTACAGTTAGTGATAAAGACATCCCACCGGATGATAATTATGACCGAGTTGGGGAAAACTCACCTGCCGTAACTAAGATCAATCATGAAAACGAACCAGAACCAGCAGTAGTAAAAGTAAAAGAAAACAGGAAGGAAACCAAAGAGGAGGATGAGAGCTCAGAGAACATCATTCATTATCATATTATAAGGGCTCCCCAAAAGACCTTAATTTTGCAAGTTACCATAGTGGATCAACCACCTATGGAGCCTCTTACAGCATTTGTAGATACGGGTGCAGAGGTGAGCCTGATATCGGCCAGCTGTTTCCATCTGTTAGACAAAAAGAAAAGTCCAATCTTGCCCACCGCTTTTCGAGGCGTCACTGGAATAGGAAGTGTCAGATTTCCAATTTTAGGAGAAATAATGATTGCATTACGTTTATCCACCAATTATGTCTTGAAGCCTGGTCGCTTTGTCGTTGTGCCAGATCAATTGTCCGAATACGACTTGGTTTTGGGATACGACATTCTTAATCAAGAACATCTTTTACCTGATCTGTACCATAAAGAATTGGTAATCCGACGTGGGAATTATGTACAGACAGTAGCGGTGGATATGAGACAAGGTTTACCAAGGGAAGAGACCTGTACCTTGGTAGAAACTGTGAGTACATTGGGCACGCGCGGTGCATGGTAGTAGAAATTGAAAGAAAAGGGACGAACAATTCTAATAAAACAACCGTTCTGGTGGAGCTTGGTCGGGATTGCAAAAGATATCAGATTTGAACATTCCTTAGTAGATTTTTCGGGCGATAAAGCCTTAGTAATCTTGCAAAACACGGGTGAAACAACAAGAACTTTAAAAAAGGGAACAATTGTAGGACAATTGGAAGAAATTACAACAGTGGAGGATCCCACTGTGAATGTAGTCGAATTAAATGAGCAAAGTCCTAATGAATACTCCGAATGGACTCCTGAACACTTAGTTAGCGCTTTTAGGTTGAATGAGGCGGAATTAACGGCGGATCAAAGGAGTCAGGTTATTGAATTATTGATGCGTTATCCCTCTGTCTCGAGTTTGGGAGATTCTGACGTGGGCTGCACAAATGTCATTAAGCATAAGATCGAAACTATGACTGAAGATCCTGTGCAAGTGCCAGTCAGAAGGCTACAAGGCCCCATGCTCAGAGAAATCGAGGCAGATTGCAAGAAATTAGAAGATGAAGGAATCATCCAGAGGAGCAAGTCCCCATACTCAGCCCCAGTGGTACCCATTAGAAAGAAAGATGGATCAATCAGATTGTGCATTGACTACCGGGAATTGAATAAAATTACAAAGGGAGATAGTTTCCCTATCCCAAATCTGATTGATATGTTGTTTAGTCTCCAAGGCATGAAGTATTTTACCACAATAGATTTAATTAAAGGTTACTATCAGGTGGAAATGGAGGAGACCAGCATTGAGAAAACGGCTTTCACCACTCCGTTGTCTCATTGGAATTTTTACGTATGCCGTTTGGAGTAAAGAACGGCCCTGCCACTTTCCAAAGAGGGATGAGATTTGCTTCTGTGCATATACCCTGGGACGAGTGCATGGTGTATCTGGATGAATGTCCTCATTAATCAGTAAAACGTTTGAAAGCAATCTGGAAATTTTTAGAAAAGCTATTTGTCACAGGCATTTGAAGAAACTGGGATTTCAAAATAAAAACAGCCAAAACTTTCCTCTTAGAAAGGAGGGTCAGTATTTTGGTCATGAGGTCCTGAGCACAGGCATGATGCCCATTAGAAACAATTTCAAGGCATAATGCAGTTCCAGTACCAACCACTGTTAGAAATTACGGCATTTCTGGGCATGGTCAATTTCTATAGGCGTCACATTGCCCATTCCCCCCATTTTGCCCCCCCCCCCCCTTTTTTTCAGAAATAGCCAAACCATTTTTGGAACTGTTGAGTAGCAAGACTCTAAAGTGGACAGAACCATGTCAGAGCGCCTTTGAGGCATTGAAGGAAGCTTTAACATCACCACAGATCCTGTCGTACCCAGATAGATCAGAAAAAGCAAACCCATTATTGTTGTACGTGGACGCCTCAGATATCGGGGCAGGAGCGTGTCTTTCCCAGATTCAAACCGGGGAAGAACGTCCTATAGCTTTTATCTCCACAACATTTAACAAAGCTGAACAACGCTATAGTACGACTGACCGAAAAGGAAGTTGCTGCAATACGATGGGCTGTGAAGGCACTAAAACCTTTCCTTTATGGAATAAGAGTAGTTATTTATACAGATCATCAGCCGCTTTTATATTTGCATAGTATGCCGTTAGTAAACGCACGAGTAGCTCGCACACTTGAAGAAATCAATGATATAGACTACGAGCTTAGATATATTCCGGGAAAAGAAAACATAGTGGCTGATGCTTTATCTCGATCCCCGATCGGTGAAACTTTTGACGAACAAGAGATTTTCCCGGTTAATGCCCTTCCTGGAGGATTTTCTGAGGTTAAAATTCCTGGAGGGGGTGATTCGCTCTTTCAAGCTTGCTCTGTTGCTTTATATGGTTCGATTGAAAATCATCTGAAGATAAGACAAGAAGTGGTTAAAGAATTGTTAGAAAATAGGGGAGAGTATGGATTACCAACTGGAAGAGATGCTAGGCAAGTGACCAAACAATTACATCTCCTGAGACAACCAGGTCAGTTCCCTATGACACAGGCAATAATGGCATTTGCAAAATTACAACATCTGCAGGTTTGGGTGTATTATGGGGACTCGAAGCCGTTGAAGTTTGGAAAAGATACTGAGAAAAATATTTGTCATCTTTTGTGTTGCGGCGGAGTACATTATAATCTTTTGGTACCCATAAAAATTCAAATGATCCGCGAAACTGAAACAATGAGCGCTAACTTGATAACACCTATGGTATTTTCGGAGTGGACATTGTTAAATGAATCGATGGAAGAAGAGAGCGCTACTGCAGCGGTACCACCAACTGTTGTCGAAGACGCTACTAAAACCCCACAAAACACCGGTGGGGAGGTGGAAAGAGATTCGGAAAGATTCGGGATATCCTCGGATACATCAGATAGTGATAGATCAAGATAATATAATAGATCCCTTGGAAATTGACCATGATGACATTGATAGGTTGCAAAAATCAGACTACCTATTGAGACGCTTAAAAAGAGCCATAGTACAAAACTTGCCATTTAATGGGCCATTGAAGCCTTTTGCGTGTGTCAGTAAGTACATATATCTGAGGAATGATCGGTTATACAGGGAGTTTCCTACGGGAGAGTTTGCATTGATTGTCCCACATTATTATTTGACTGAGGTAGCCATAAAAACACATTGGATGTTCGCCCATATAGGAAAACACAAATTACATTCTCTGCTTATTAATATGGCATCCTAAAATAACAACCATTTGTAATGATATCGCCACCACCTGTTATAAGTGCCAAGCATGTAAGATCTCTAACATCCTATACGTTCCGCCAACATTAAAAATAATCACTTCAAGACCCTTTGAATTGGTGGCGATGGATCTGATACAATTCCCCTGTTCAACCCAAGGGAATAATTATGCTTTGGTGATGGTAGACCATTACACAAAATGGGTGGCTGCGGTTCCGCTGCGGAATAAACAAAGTATAAATGTAGCCAATGCATTTCAACATCGAATATTGCCATTTTTACAAAAGTTACCAGAACGACTGCTTACAGACAACGGCAGAGAATTTATAGGGCCGGAATTTGAAGATCTTTTAAAACGACAACAGATTAAACATGTACTGACTACTCCTTATACACCATCCTCCAATGGAGCTGTCGAGCGGGTCAATCGTACCATCAGTCAGTACCTTAGAATGTCTATCAAAAAGTCAAATCGGTGGGATGAGGAATTATCACAGGTTTTATTGGTTTACAATCACACCACACATTCAGAAACTAACCGGACTCCCTGTGAAAATATCCTAAAGAGGGCGCATGAACTACATACAGGACTTCCTTTGCCTGTTGAGGAAGAATGTTGGATAGAGAGTCATGGAAGATTTGTTCCTTATGAATTACATCAGATGGTGGGATTAAAAGTTCATCTTCCCGGAAACCTGACTAAAAATAAATTCCACCCTAGATATAGTGGCCCTTATGAAGTAATCAAGGTAAATGACAACAAAGTCACCTATACAATAAAATCCGCAGAGGACGGGAAGCAATATAAAGCTCACCATAAGCAGTTAAGGACATGGAAGATGCCCCCTGAATATTTAATGAATAACCCGACATTCCAAAGATATGCGTTAAATGAAAATCAGGAACCAATGTTGGATAATGAAGATAGAGTGGAAGAAATTTTCGAGAACGAAGAAGTGGAAGTACTATTCGCTGAACATGATGACATGAATGATTTTGATAATGATGACGATGACGATGACTCATTTGTAGGATTCACTATTGATGAAGAAATATTAGCTAACATTAAAGACAAATTTAAAGAACTTTTAAAAGAACAGGAAAAGATAAATTTAGGGTTAGGAAAAATATTAGATAAGGAAATAGGAAGTAGGCAGATAGAATTAGATAGTACGTTAGGATACGATAGTATAGCTCATAGGGAAGAGGAAGAATTTAATGAATATTTAGAATGGGACACCTCTGATTTGATTGAGGAGGCAGAATACCGTTGGGAATCTATGAGAGTTCCACCAGAAAATTTGAGGGAATCTTACCCCACTGATAAAACCTTTGAAGAGCGCATTCAAGCGTATTCAACTCCAATAGTGGGAATACCACTATCGGAAGAAGCCGAAGAAGAGGCATATTTGTATAATGAACATAGTGAAGAAGATCAGCAAATGTTTTCTGATGAACTATCTTTTGAAGGTTTCGAGAATGTTGATAATTTAGTAATTGAAAGGCTAACGGAGCTTACGTTTTCAACAAGAGAAAGCATACTCGTCTTATTACTCGTCGTGCGGGGCCGTGTCAGGACTTACCAATAGTTGTTCCCTTCATGATAGAAAGGAGACCAGAAATAAAAAGAAAAATTAAAATAAGATAGAAACACTTTTTAAAGAAATAAATATAGGAAATTAAAGGAAGTTAAAAAAATTAAGAAATTAAATAAGAAAATCATTTCCACTGTGCGTCAATTGGAATTGACGGGTGGGGAGGAATGAGATGGATATCATCTATGTCTTGTTTTTCCCCATCCTACAGGTGTGCATTTTTGAATAAAATATAACAGAGAAAAAGAACAAAAATCAAATAAACGGAAAATCAATATCTGAGAAGGAAAATAAACAACAAAAAGAAAATAAGAAAGCAAGAAAAATAAACCGGAAGACAATCGGAAGCCAAGAAAAGACGACTGGAGAGTAACTCTTTGCCTTATTAAAAGGGTAAATATTATAGATTATTATGTTCTCATTTATATGTTTTTACTGATAGGAAAGTAATAAAAGATGAATAAAGTAAATTTAGTACATCATTATTTAAATTTTTTGTTGACTTTTGAGGAGTTTATAAGCAAGAATTTATTGTGTGGATGATGTATTGGAAATGATTATTAGTTCTTGTTTCTATTCAGCTCCCAGTTTGTGATCCCGAAGAACCAGGATATAACCATAGTGAAGTTGGCATCCCAGCTTTGGAAATCAGTCAGATAATCCATATAACGAGAAGGACAAATTTAGATTTTCCCGCAAAGGGAATCCTTCGCGGAATTATTAATTGTCACTGGATTTATTCGTCACCTGATTCTGGCAAACACTTTTGCGAAAAAAAATTGTCAGCACCTCTCAGGTACTTTCATCAATATCCTTAATATACATACTTCGAATTATAAGCTCTGTTGTACAACAATAAATAGTTAAATGATTGGATCTAAATTTTATATCAGCAAAGCGTTAAGTTTTCTTTAATGTAAAATTTCAATAAAGTTTTTCTTGTCACAATTAAAAATAACAATTGGTAAAAAAAAGCATATATATGTGTATATATGTTTTTTTCCCCAAATTGTAAAATTAATCATAACATTTATAATTAAAGATTTTTTTGGTGAAGGGAGAGCCATATCTGTCGCTTGCGGGAGAGTGGAAGACCTGTTGAATTAAATTTCTAGAAAAGAAAAAACACTTTTGCCTCAACACATCACACACACTGGACTCCACGCCCCCGCAAAGTCGATTTGCTATTGTTGCCCCTTCTTCCAAGGGATGGAATAGGTGTATAATATACCGGTATATAGTACAATTTATTATTAATTTTTTTTGTTTTAAATATATTTTGAATAAGGTTTTTTTTAGATTTTTTTTTTTTTTTTTTTTTTTTTTTTTTTTTTCATATGGATATATATATGTATGCATATATGCATATATATATATATATATATGATTTTCATTTTTATTTAATTATTAATATTGGTTTTGTTTGGAAAGATTTAATTATTAATTTTTCGTAATCTTTTAATAAATACCTTAGTCGTTTCTTTCTTTAATTATCAAGGCAGCAGAAAGTATCAGGTATAAATCCATATTGAGTTGGTAAATTGTGTAACGCAGAGGAAGAGAGTGAGTAGTCCGAGGAAATTGCTGTTGCTGCTGAAATATTAACAAAACACGTGGTGCATACTTTACTTGTGATTTTTAGAGCAAATTAATTCAATCTAATATTTTTAATAGGTAACTCATAACATTTAGAAGTAGCTGGATTTAAAAATAGATGGGTTAAAGAGCCGGAAGTTAGAAAAAGAAACAACTGTAATTAGATCGATCAAGAGCCTTCCACTGCCAAGATAAATATCTTATATACTCCACCAACAGAAGAAGTCCGCCCAGAGTCGTTAAACACCTCAACGTAGTGGCAGACCCTTCTGAGAAAGGAATCTACCTCATCAAAACTTACAGGTGAGGTGCCCTTCTATTGTGGTGGGGATCAAACGCTACACAAATATAGTATATATATATATAGTATATATAATATATATATATATATATATATATAATAATATATATATATATATATATATATTATATATATATATAGTACATAATATATAAGGGACTAAGTCTTGAGTGTGCTAGGGGTTCTTACATGAGGGTATGTTGTGTGACTCGTGTCTTATTGTATAGTGAGTGAGACTATGGTCTGGAATAAGAAGTATAGATCTAAAGTTCAATGTGTTTTGATGCAATCTTTGGGGAGTGCTAGGTGTGAGAAGAATTGATTAATGAGGAATGAACATTAATTAGAGAGTTGTGTGGTTTTGAAAGAAAGGGGTAAATGAGAGATAAATGAAAGTATGTTGAGATGGTTTGGTCATATGGAAAAGGATGAATGATAGTCGTTGGTTAAGCGGATTGTATAGTGGTGCGAGTGTGTTGGGACCGACCGGCTGGGAGACCGAAGAAAAAGCTGGATTGAGTAGGTAAATGAATTTTGAAGGAGAGAAATGGTGGTTGGTAGAGGCGAAGAAGAAAGGTGTAATAACAGGATGGAATGGCGGGGGATTGTGAGAGGTATGGTTTGTGGCCCACCTGGCCAGGGATGAACCCTACTTTGACGTCTACGCATGGTTGAGGGTCGTCGCTGTCCCATTAAACCCATTAATGCCCACGGTGTCTATTTAGACACCAAAAACATGACGTCATAAAATTTAAAGAAAAATAGGCATATATTTTTGTTTTTCGTAGTTGGTATGCATGGTTATATTCTAAGGAATAGTTCTTCTAGCAATATATGGCAAATTTTTTCTCAAATTTTTTATACTTCATTTTTACATAGAGTAATTTATAGCAAAATTTTTGATGAAGTTGAGTGTTGACAAGGGTCGACTTGTAAGTGTTTTTTGAGAGTGTTATAATGTTTGCTGTTATTATTATCTTTTTTATTTTATTTATTAGTGATGTTACTGTGAGCTGAAATTGTGAAAACGAATATTTCAATTAAGTATGAATAATTTTTAATATAGGCGTGCTTATTTTACCGCGTGTCCTATTTAGACACAAGTGGGAAGTAACGTTAAACAAGAAATTTTTATTTTTTTGTATTGTGGACTCAGAAACTTTCGATTTCATCTTTACTTGCTATTGTAGGTGAAATTATCCCTAAATAGTAATAATATATTATATATATAAATAATATATTTATATATAATATATATATATATAATATATATATATAATATATATTATATATATATATATATTATATATATATATATTATATATTATATAATTTTTTTCAAATATGGCCTCTAAAAAACGTATCATTATACGAGCAACATACGAAATCTTAAATATCAGAAACTGATGAGGAAGCCGAAATTGTTAGTTCTGAGATTGATGCGGCAGATCCTGTTGAAATTGTTCTCAATCCACCTCAGGATGGTGGGAACTTTGATAGAGATGATGCCAAAGGTGATGCAGAAGAATGCACCAAAAATGTTAGACATTGGAAAGGGAGTTTTATCTCAAACAGCAGAGCTAAGAGCAATAAGAAAAGGACTTTCAATAGATATTCAACTAGAAGTTAAAATATCAGAAACTGAATTTATGTTAATAGTATAAGCAACTAGTGTTGAAGATGAGAAATGCTTTTTGGAAATGGTCTGCAAAATCTTCGAAGAAAAAATTCTTCAGGGAAATATGACTGCATTGCAGCAAAGACCAAGACTGCAATTCTAGAGAGAAATTCAAAGGAAAACCAGTCAACGATTTCAAGATATTTTTTAAGATGGAAATATATAAATAGAATTCGGAATTAAATGCTACGAAGGTTGTGTGTGTCAAGCACAAAACATTAAAAAAAAAATTACTTTTTTTTTTAAGTTTTATAGTTGAAACACCGTGAAAGATGAATAGTACATTTAATTTCATAATTCATTAGATGTCTGGATCTGAATTCTCTTGTTTTCGAATGGAATGATGGAACAGTCGAATAACCATGGTTACAAAATCAAAAGAAAGAGACATCTTTAAATTGTTAGCTGCAAACGTTGGAGTAGAGGAGAGAGGAAACAAGCAGTTTTCCTCAACCAATATCGTAAAACTGTATATAAAACAAGGAGGAGTGGAATCTGTTTCGACAAAATGTGAGCAATTGAACCGAATTAGATAGGAATCTAAAAAATGGTATTGACCTTACTTCCACTTTTGCCTAAATGGCAGTGTTGTCAATTTGTGGATGCTATACCATAATATTGAAAACACTTCGCTTCTTGAATTTACTAGACAAATAGTAATCCCCCTTTTATCTGCTCCTGACATATCGACAACTTGAGGCGTAAAACCAAGCACTAAAACACAAGTACTGAATGCCATTCGATTTCACTGAAAAGATCATCAAATGGACAGAATAGAGAAGCGTAGGAGATTTGCATTTTGTAGAATATCTGTCCAATTTCGTTGCACACAATGCAATGTAGGTCTTCATGCAATTGCTTGTTTTGTTAAATATCATATAAATTAAATTTAGTCATATATATATATATATATATATATATATATATATATATATATATATATATTTGAAATGATTTTATGTTTTTTCTTTTTAACTCTTCCCCACGTCTGTGAAATATAAATAATTGTTGACTGAATCATCACATTAGAGTGTAGGAATACACGCACGAAAGAGGACCCAAAGAAGACTAAGAAGATTGATTTCTCCCGGATTACCGGGTGAGTGTTGAAACTTAATTTCAATTAATATCATTTCCATTTTTGTTTGTCATTTTTTAATGAGGCCTAAAAAGTTTTCTATTATGAAGTTTTTATAAATATATGATGATCAGAAGATGGTAAATTGTTTTTTTTTGGAATTAACGACATAACAACACTTGAGTTATACTAGTTTTTTTTAAAGGAACTACCCACGGGACTAAGAAAGAAGAATAAACACAGCAACTCAAACAAACCAAAAACATCATCAGAGTTTGTAATTGAGATATTACCAAATTAATTGTGAATTGTGTCCCATCACTCAACAAATCACTTATTATTCTAATGGCACAGCCATCTAAGGTGAGCCTATTCCTGCTGTAACAAAAATTTATTTAAGAGCTTTAAGAACCCTTATTGGGCTTGTTTAATACTGACTCCTTTGCCAATTGCAAAAATTAATTATTTTCTTACTTGACTTATATATATAAATATAGTTAATTATACATTTTTATATTTTTGAGAAAAGTCTAAGGGCAACAAGGGTAAGTTGCCCATTGTACAGTTTTTGTAATTATTATTTGAGCATTTATTATTATTATTATTATTATTATTATTATTATCATTATTATTTATTATTATTATCATTATATTATTATTATTGTTGTTATTATTGATTATTATTATTAATTCTTATTATTTTTATTATTATTATTATTACTATCAATTATCATCTTCATCACTTATTATAATTATTATTATTATTATTATTATTATTATTAATTATTTGTAACCCCCATGTATTAACCCTTACTAATTAAACTAACATGCATATATAAATAAAGAAAACTATAAAAATATAAACGCTTTCTTTTTATGCACTTTAGTGTTTGTCAAGCCAATTACATAGCTGCACTTTTTCTTTATCTAATTTGCCAAAACGTTAAAGCATGTGGTGTCATCATTGATGGTGAGTGTTTTTTTCTGTTTGTGGATGCAGCCTTAATCGTTATTTAATCCTTCTATTTTCTATTATTAATTGTGACTTCAATTCTCAGCAGTAGTTGTGGTCGTTCTTGAGGGACAACTCACAAAAATAAAACACCAGTTGGGGATCAGATCCGTTACGATATCTGTCATAGGAGAAAGTTCGGAAGAAGATCACTTTACAATCCGCACCTCTCTATAGATGAGCCAGACTTCCTTTATTAACAAAGTGAGTACTGGACTTGTCTTTCTCATTGTAACTCAAAACTTGTTACATAATTTGGTAGCAGAGCGTAGTTGTTCTTTTTGAATATCTACCTCTGCTGCTGAGTGTTCTGTCACTCTTCTTTTCTGATTCAAGGGAGTAACCCTTATTCGTTCATTTCATTATTAACTCACCATCATGCCCGATGATATGAATTCTTTGGTAGAGGAAAAGAGTCCTATTTCTGGGACGAATTCTCAAACCACTCAAACCACTAATGGTTCGCAAACTGGTTTACAAAACAGTGATCCAGGTGCTCAAGATCAGATACCAAATCTGGTGCAAGATCCACAAAATCTGTCCATGGATTCACCAACTTTTAAGGAACTAATGCAGCAAAACACTCAATTGATTCAATCAATGGCAAACATGATGCAAAATATGTCTAGGGACAGAAAACCACATAGCGTCATTCCTCCAGGAAAATATAGACTGGAAACCGGAGAAACAATGGTGCAATTCTTTCAACGCTATGAAGTATACTGCTTGGCTAAATATCCAGGTTCTCCAGAAGGTATGGTACCCCTTTTGGGAAACCACTTAGATGGAGCAGCTTTGGATGTATATAAAATAATAGCTCGAACAACATTTGAATATGATGAGGTAAAGAGGAAAATGTTAGCTTGGTTTAAGAGTGAAATTGAAAAAGAGACAAGGAAAGAAACAGAACAGTTTACAGATGCAAGTTTAATGGAAGAGGAAACAGTCCCTCTTTATGCGTTGAGATTAATTGGGTTAGCCCAGAAGGCTTTCCCGGGGCAGGATGTTATGAAATTGCCTATAGTACGGCAAAAGTTTCTCAAAAGTTTACCAGAGAACATTCAAGACAGGGTAGATGACACAATGACGGCTTCAGAAACAGCAATGGGACATCCACTTCCTTGGGAGAGACTGGTGGCTATTGTTGACAAATGTTTTAAGGGTAATAAAGGAAAGAAAGAAGGTACTAGTCCAGAAGTTGTGGACCTGACTAAAAATTATCAAGTATCACCGCAGATATCCTCTTTGTTCCCAATGCCTAAAAATAAAGAAAGTTTGAGAATGTGTTGTTGCCAGAGGACACAGACCTCGGGTGCAGAAGTTACTTCGCCGCAATTTAATACAGTTGCGTCATCAGCGGCAGTTAATAATCCCGGCAGACAAAACCAGACTACTCAGGGATTCTGTAGGAATGAATCAGGACCCTCAGTAGCCAGGTCTAGAGATCAACAGTATCCGTCAAGGCCTAGCAACAATAGACAGAATCAAAGAAGCGCACCTATATGTGCTCATTGCCACAAGCCTGGTCACTTAATGAGCCAGTGTCGATTGAGGCCTCAGTGTCAATATTGTGGGAAAAGAGGACATACCTTTGATGATTGTTACGAGTCCCAGAATAGGTGTTTACGTTGTAAGGAAGTAGGCCATTTAGTAGCCGCCTGTCCTGACAAATATAGTAATCAAATCAAGTGTCCTTTTTGCAAGGTAGCCATTTGGGTAAAGACTGTCCCACCAAACCGGGAAACTAGTAAACTCCGACATGGAAGACCTCATGTTGGAGAATGAAAGGTCAGAAATAGTACAAAGTCCAACCGATGTTATAATAGAGGTGGTTCCTGGAGAGTCTCAGGAGGATCCTCAGTGTGAACCTAAGACTAGCATTGGAGAGATATTTCCATTGGTTTCAATAAGTAGTACTAGTACTAATGGACATTTTTGTTTGTCCAAGGCATGGAAACACCTGGTGGATACCAGACTTGTCTCTGCGCCCGTATCAACAAAAGCTACACAAGCCTCTATTTGAGGTTGATCTTCAATGGTCACTCTCAAAAGGAGGGTCTCCTCTGGCGCTCTAATCATGTTGTACTTTATAACCTTCTCTTTTACTTCTTCTTTAACTACATCATGCTCTGGAGTGTTTTCTGTAACTCGTTCTTCCGGAATGGGCTGAGTACTAGTACTACTTATTGAAACCAATGGAAATATCTCTCCAATGCTAGTCTTAGGTTCACACTGAGGATCCTCCTGAGACTCTCCAGGAACCACCTCTATTATAACATCGGTTGGACTTTGTACTATTTCTGACCTTTCATTCTCCAACATGAGGTCTTCCATGTCGGAGTTTACTAGTTTCCCGGTTTGGTGGGACAGTCTTTACCCAAATGGCTACCTTGGCAAAAAGGACACTTGATTTGATTACTATATTTGTCAGGACAGGCGGCTACTAAATGGCCTACTTCCTTACAACGTAAACACCTATTCTGGGACTCGTAACAATCATCAAAGGTATGTCCTCTTTTCCCACAATATTGACACTGAGGCCTCAATCGACACTGGCTCATTAAGTGACCAGGCTTGTGGCAATGAGCACATATAGGTGCGCTTCTTTGATTCTGTCTATTGTTGCTAGGCCTTGACGGATACTGTTGATCTCTAGACCTGGCTACTGAGGGTCCTGATTCATTCCTACAGAATCCCTGAGTAGTCTGGTTTTGTCTGCCGGGATTATTAACTGCCGCTGATGACGCAACTGTATTAAATTGCGGCGAAGTAACTTCTGCACCCGAGGTCTGTGTCCTCTGGCAACAACACATTCTCAAACTTTCTTTATTTTTAGGCATTGGGAACAAAGAGGATATCTGCGGTGATACTTGATAATTTTTAGTCAGGTCCACAACTTCTGGACTAGTACCTTCTTTCTTTCCTTTCTTACCCTTAAAACATTTGTCAACAATAGCAACCAGTCTCTCCCAAGGAAGTGGATGTCCCATTGCTGTTTCTGAAGCCGTCATTGTGTCATCTACCCTGTCTTGAATGTTCTCTGGTAAACTTTTGAGAAACTTTTGCCGTACTATAGGCAATTTCATAACATCCTGCCCCGGGAAAGCCTTCTGGGCTAACCCAATTAATCTCAATGCATAACGTGGAAATTCGAAAGATTGGATTAAACTTTTTTTTTTTTTTTTTTTTTTTTTTTTTTTTTTTTTTTTTTTTTTTTTTTTTTTTTTTTTTTTTTTTTTTTTTTTTTTTTTTTTTTTTTTTTTGGACCAGCATTCCTGCAAACTGTTCTGTTTCTTTCCTTGTCTCTTTTTCAATTTCACTCTTAAACCAAGCTAACATTTTTCTCTTTACCTCATCATATTCAAATGTTGTTCGAGCTATTATTTTATATACATCCAAAGCTGCTCCATCTAAGTGGTTTCCCAAAAGGGGTACCATACCTTCTGGAGAACCTGGATATTTAGCCAAGCAGTATACTTCATAGCGTTGAAAGAATTGCACCATTGTTTCTCCGGTTTCCAGTCTATATTTTCCTGGAGGAATGACGCTATGTGGTTTTCTGTCCCTAGACATATTTTGCATCATGTTTGCCATTGATTGAATCAATTGAGTGTTTTGCTGCATTAGTTCCTTAAAAGTTGGTGAATCCATGGACAGATTTGTGGATCTTGCACCAGATTTGGTATCTGATCTTGAGCCCCTGGATCACTGTTTTGTAAACCAGTTTGCGAACCATTAGTGGTTTGAGTGGTTTGAGAATTCGTCCCAGAAATAGGACTCTTTTCCTCTACCAAAGAATTCATATCATCGGGCATGATGGTGAGTTAATAATAAATTGAACGAATAAGGGTTATCCCTTGAATCAGAAAAGAAGAGTGACAGAACACTCAGCAGCAGAGGTAGATATTCAAAAAGAACAACTACGCTCTGCTACCAAATTATGTAACAAGTTTTGAGTTACAATGAGAAAGACAAGTCCAGTACTCACCTTGTTAATAAAGGAAGTCTGGCTCATCTATAGAGAGGTGCGGATTGTAAAGTGATCTTCTTCCGAACTTTCTCCTATGACAGATATCGTAACGGATCTGATCCCCAACTGGTGTTTTATTTTTGTGAGTTGTCCCTCAAGAACGACCACAACTACTGCTGAGAATTGAAGTCACAATTAATAATAGAAACATGGAAAGATTAAAATACGATTAAGGCTGCATCCACAAACAGAAAAAACACTCACCATCAATGATGACACCACATGCTTTAACGTTTTGGCAAATTAGATAAAGAAAAAGTGCAGCTATGTAATTGGCTTGACAAACACTAAAGTGCATAAAAAGAAAGCGTTTATATTTTTTATAGTTTTCTTTATTTATATATGCATGTTAAGTTTAATTGTAAGGGTTAATACATGGGGGTTACAAATAAATTAATAATAATAATAATAATAATAATATAATTATAATGAATTAAAATATGATAATTGATAGTAATAATATATAATAAAATATAGAATAATATAAATAATAATAATAAAAATAAATAATAATAATAATGATAATAATAATAATATAATAATGATATATAATAATAATCAATAATAATAATTAATAAATCTCAAGATAATAATTACAAAAAGCTGAATGGGCAACTTACCCTTGTTGCCCTTAGACTTTTCTCAAAAATATAAATGTATAATTAACTATATTTTATATATATATAGTCAAGTAAGAAAATATTAATTTTTGCTATTGGCAAGGTCAGTATTAAACAAGCCCAATAAGGGTTCTTAAAGCTCTTAAATAAATTTTTGTTACAGCAGGAATAGGCTCACCTTAGATGGCTGTGCCATTAGAATAATAAGTGATTTGTTGAGTGATGGGACACAATTCACAATTAATTTGGTAATATCTCAATTACAAACTCTGATGATGTTTTTGGTTTGTTTGAGTTGCTGTGTTTATTCTTCTTTCTTAGTCCCGTGGGTAGTTCCTTTTAAAAAAAGAAACTAGTATAACTCAAGTGTTGTTATGTCGTTAATTCCAATAAAAAATAATTTACTATCTTCTGATCATCATATATTTATAAAAACTTCATAATAGAAAACTTTTTAGGCCTCACAAAAAAATGACAAACAAAAATGGAAATGATATTAATTGAAATTAAGTTTCAACACTCACCCGGTAATCCGGGAGAAATCCAATCTTCTTAGTCTTCTTTGGGTCCTCTTTCGTGCGTGTATTCCTACACTCTAATGTGATGATTCAGTCAACAATTATTTATACTACAACCTGGGGGGAAGAGTTAAGAAGAGAAACGTAACATCATTTCAATATATATATATATATATATATATATATATATATATATATATATATATTTTATTTATTTATATGATATATAAAAAAACAAATAAATGCATGTATACCTACATTGCATTGTGTGGCAACGAAATTGGGACAGATATTCTACAAAATGCAAATCTCCTACGCTTGTCTATTCTGTCCATTAGATGATCTTTTCAGTGAAATCGAATGGCATTCAGTACTTGTGTTTTAGTGCTTGGTTTTACGCCTCAAGTTGTCGATATGTCAGGAGCAGATAAAAGGGGGATAAGGAAATTACTATTTGTCTAGTAAATTCAAGAAGCGAAGTGTTTTCAATATTATGGTATAGCATCCACAAATTGACAACACTGCCATTTAGGCAAAAGCGGAAGTAAGGTCAATACCATTTTTTAGATCCTATTCTAATTCGGTTCATTGCTCACATTTTGTCGAACAGATCCACTCCTCCCTTGTTTTTATTATAACAGTTTTTACGATATTGGTTGAGGAATAACTGCTTGTTTCCTCTCTCCTCTGCTCCAACGTTTGCAGCTAACAATTTTAAAGATGTCTCTTTTGAGTTTGTAACCATGGTTATTCGACTGTTGTCGTTCCATCGAACAAGAGTAATTCCAGATCCAGACATCAAATGAATTACGAAATAAACGTACAAATCATCGACAGAAAGTGTAATGTTTTGTGTAAAGCTTTTTGAGAAGCATATTTTACAGATTCTCTGCATATAGATCCATGTTCCTTCGTAAAATATATCTGATGGTTGACTGGTTTTCCTTTGAATTCTTTGCTCTCTAGAATTGCAGGCTTGGTCTTTGCTGCAATGCAGTCATATTTCTTGGATGATTTTTTTTGAAGATTTTGCAGACCATTTCCAAAAACAATTTTTTAACCTTTACTTGAAGTTACGCATTGCTTTTTTGACAGGCTAGTTGACGGTTCCGATATTTACTCATCTACTTGAATATCTATTGAAAGTCCTTTTCTTATTGCTCTTAGCTCTGCTGTTTGAGATAAAACTCCCTTTCCAATGTCTAACATTTTTGGTGCATTCTTCTGCATCACCTTTGGCATCATCTCTATCAAAGTTCCCACCATCCTGAGGTGGATTGAGAACAATTTCAACAGGATCTGCCGCATCAATCTCAGTACTAACAATTTCAGCTTCCTCATCATTTTCTAATATATTTAAGATTTCCTCATAATATATATATATTTAGAGTTTCAGTTGTGGCTGAAAATTATATATATCAATATATAATATATATATATATATATATATATAGTCATATATATAATATATATATATATATATATATATATATATATATATATATATATATATAATATATATATATATATATATTATATATATATATATATATATATATATATATATATATAGATGAAATCGAAAGTTTCTGAGTCACAATAAAAAATTAAAAATTTTTGTTAACGTTACTTCCCACTGTGTCTAAATAGACACGCGGTAAAATAACACCCTATAAAAAATTTTCAACTAATGAAATATTCGTTTTCACAATTTCAGCTCACAGTAACATCACTAATAAATAAATAAAAAGATAATAAATAACAGCCAAACATATAATCTAAAAACACTTTACAAGTCGACCTTGTCAACACTCACATGCCATCAAAAATTTTGGCTACTGAAATTACTCTATGTAAAAATGAAGTATAAAACAATTTGAGGAAAAATTTGCCATATATTGCTAGAAGAACTATTCCTTAGAATAACCATGCATACCAACTACGAAAAACAAAAATATATGCTATTTTTTTTAAATTTTATACGTCATGTTTTTGGTGTCTAAATAGACACAGTGGGCATTAATGGGTATGGGACAGCGACGGACCTTCACCATGGTAGATCGTCAAGTAAGGGTTCATCCCTTGGCCCAGGTGTGCCACAACCATACCTCCTCACAATCCCCCGCCATTCCCTCCTGTTATACCCTTTCTTCTCGCCTCTCAAACTCACATTTCTCTCCCTTCAAACATTCATTTCCTACTCAATCCACTTTTTTTCTTCGGTCTCCGCAGCGGTCGGGTTCCCAACCACATCGCCACTATAACATCCGGCTTTTAACCAACGCGACTATCATTCATCCTTTCCATATGACCAAACCATCTCAACATACTTTCATTTAATTTCTCTCATCTTACGCCCTTTCTTCAACAACACTCTCCTAATGTTCATTCTCATTTTATCAATTCTTCTCAACACGCCCCAGACTCCCTAAGAATTGTCCATCTGAACACATTGGGCTTTAGATCTATACTTCTTATTCCAGACCAAGTCTCACTACTATACAATAAGAACAGGTAACAACATACCCTCATGTAAGACCCTAGCAACTCAAGACTTAGTCCTTTATATATATGTATATATATATATATTTTATATATATATATAGTATATATATATATATATTATATATATATATATATATTATATATATAATATATATGATATATATTATATGGTTTTTGATCCCCACCACAATAGAAGGGCACCTCACCTGTAAGTTTTGATGAGGTAGATTCCTTTCTCAGAAGGGTCTGCCACTACGTTGAGGTGTTTAACGACTCTGGGCGGACTTCTTCTGTTGGTGGAGTATATAAGATATTTATCTTGGCAGTGGAAGGCTCTTGATCGATCTAATTACAGTTGTTTCTTTTTCTAACTTCCGGCTCTTTAACATCATCTATTTTAAAATCCAGCTACTTCTAAATGTTATGAGTTACCTATTAAAAATATTAGATTGAATTAATTTGCTCTAAAAATCACAAGTAAAGTATGCACCACGTGTTTTGTTAATATTTCAGCAGCAACAGCAATTTCCTCGGACTACTCACTCTCTTCCTCTGCGTTACACAATTTACCAACTCAATATGGATTTATACCTGATACTTTCTGCTGCCTTGATAATTAAAGAAAGAAACGACTAAGGTATTTATTAAAAGATTACGAAAAATTAAATAATTAAATCTTTCCAAACAAAACTATCCAATATTACTAATTAATAAAAATGAATCATATATATATATATATATATATAATGCATACATATATATATATATAAAAAAAAAAAAAAGAATGACAAAAAATACTATCAAAAACTTAATCAAAATATATAAACAAAAAAATAATATAAATTGTAACTATTATCCGGTATATATTACACCTATCCATCCTTGGAAGAAGGGGCAACAATAGCAATTCGACTTTGCGGGGGCGTGGTGTGGGTGTGAGGACAAATGTTTTTTTCTTTTTTCTCGATATTTTAATTCAACAGGTCTTCCACTCTCCCGCAAGCGACAGATATGGCTCATGTTATTACAAAAAAATCTTTAATTATAAATGTTATGATTAATTTTACAATTTGGGGAAAAAAACATATATACACATATATATGCTTTTTTTTACCAATTGTTATTTTTAATTGTGACAAGAAAAACTTTATTGAAATTTTACATTAAAGAAAACTTTGCGCTTTGCTGATATAAAATTTAGATCCAATTCATTTAACTATTTATTGTCTGTACAACCAGAGCTTATTAATTCTGAAGTTATGTATTATTAAGGATATTGATGAAATACCTTGGGAGGTGCTGACAATTTTTTTTCGCAAAAGTGTTTGCCAGAATCAGGTGACGAATAAATCCAGTGACAATTAATAATTCCGCGAAGGATTCCCTTTGCGGGAAAATCTAAATTTGTCCTTCTCGTTATATGGATTATCTGACTGATTTCCAAAGCTGGGATGCCAACTTCACTATGGTTATATCCTGGTTCTTCGGGATCACAACTGGGAGCTGAATAGAAACAAGAACTAATAATCATTTCCAATACATCATCCACGCAATAAATTCTTGCTTATAAACTCCTCAAAAGTCAACAAAAAATTTAAATAATGATGTACTAAATTTACTTTATTCATCTTTTATTACTTTCCTATCAGTAAAAACATATAAATGAGAACATAATAATCTATAATATTTACCCTTTTAATAAGGCAAAGAGTTACTCTCCAGTCGTCTTTTCTTGGCTTCCGATTGTCTTCCGGTTTATTTTTCTTGCTTTCTTATTTTCTTTTTGTTGTTTATTTTCCTTCTCAGATATTGATTTTCCGTTTATTTGATTTTTGTTCTTTTTCTCTGTTATATTTTATTCAAAAATACACACCTGTAAGGATGGGGAAAAACAAGACATAGATGATATCCATCTCATTCCTCCCCACCCGTCAATTCCAATTGACGCACAGGGGAAATGATTTTCTTCCTTTAATTTCTTAATTTCTTTAACTTCCTTTAATTTCCTATATTTATTTCTTTAAAAAGTGTTTCTATCTTATTTTAATTTTTCTTTTTATTTCGTGGTCTCCTTTCTATCATGAAGGGAAATACGATTGGTAAGTCCTGACACGGCCCCCGCGACCGAGTATAAGGACGAGTATTGCTTTCTCTTGTTGACGTAAGCTCCGTTAGCCGGTCAATAATCTATCTACATCTTCGAAACCTTCAAAGGACAGTTCATCAGAAAACATTTGCTGATCTTCTTCACCTTGCTCATTATTCAAATATGCCTCTATTTCGGCTTCTTCATTTAGGGGTATTCCCACTATAGGGGTTGAATATGCTTGAATGCGTTCTTCAAAGGTTTTATCAGTGGGGTAAGATTCCCTCAAATTTTCTGGTGGAACTCTCATAGATTCCCAACGGTATTCTGCCTCCTCAATCAAATCAGAGGTGTCCCATTCCAAATATTCATTAAATTCTTCCTATTCCCTATTAACTATACTATCGTTTCCTAACATACTATCTAATTCTATCTGCCTACTTCCTATTTCTTTATCTAATATTTTTCCTAACCCTAAATTTATCTTTTCCTGTTCTTTTAACAGTTCTTTAAATTTGTCTTTAATGTTAGCTAATACTTCTTCATCAATAGTGAATCCTACAAATGAGTCATCGTCATCGTCATCATTATCAAAATCATTCATGTCATCATGTTCAGCGAATAGTACTTCCACTTCTTCGTTCTCGAAAATTTCTTCCACTCTATCTTCATTATCCAACATTGGTTCCTGATTTTCATTTAACGCATATCTTTGGAATGTCGGGTTATTCATTAAATATTCAGGGGGCATCTTCCATATCCTTAATTGCTTATGGTGAGCTTTATATTGCTTCCCGTCCTCTGCGGATTTTATTGTATAGGTGACCTTGTTGTCATTTACTTTGATTACTTCATAAGGGCCACTATATCTAGGGTGGAATTTATTTTTAGTCAGGTTTCCGGGAAGATGAACTTTTAATCCCACCATCTGATGTAATTCATAAGGAACAAATCTTCCATGACTCTCTATCCAACATTCTTCCTCAACAGGCAAAGGAAGTCCTGTATGTAGTTCATGCGCCCTCTTTAGGATATTTTCACAGGGAGTCCGGTTAGTTTCTGAATGTGTGGTGTGATTGTAAACCAATAAAACCTGTGATAATTCCTCATCCCACCGATTTGACTTTTTGATAGACATTCTAAGGTACTGACTGATGGTACGATTGACCCGCTCGACAGCTCCATTGGAGGATGGTGTATAAGGAGTAGTCAGTACATGTTTAATCTGTTGTCGTTTTAAAAGATCTTCAAATTCAGGCCCTATAAATTCTCTGCCGTTGTCTGTAAGCAGTCGTTCTGGTAACTTTTGTAAAAATGGCAATATTCGATGTTGAAATGCATTGGCTACATTTATACTTTGTTTATTCCGCAGCGGAACCGCAGCCACCCATTTTGTGTAATGGTCTACCATCACCAAAGCATAATTATTCCCTTGCGCTGAGCAAGGGAATTGTATCAGATCCATCGCCACCAATTCAAAAGGTCTTGTAGTGATTATTTTTAATGTTGGCGGAACGTATAAGATATTAGAGATCTTACATGCTTGGCACTTATAACAGGTGGTGGCGATATCATTACAAATGGCTGTTATTTTTGGGTGCCATATCCAATTAATAAGCAGAGAATGTAATTTGTGTTTTCCTATATGGGCGAACATCCAATGTGTTTTTATGGCTACCTCAGTCAAATAATAATGTGGGACAATCAATGCAAACTCTCCCGTAGGAAACTCCCTGTATAACCGATCATTCCTCAGATATATGTACTTACTGACACGCGCAAAAGGCTTCAATGGCCCATTAAATGGCAAGTTTTGTACTATGGCTCTTTTTAAGCGTCTCAATAGGTAGTCTGATTTTTGCAACCTATCAATGTCATCATGGTCAATTTCCAAGGGATCTATTATATTATCTTGATCTATCACTATCTGATGTATCCGAGGATATCCCGAATCTCTTTCACCTCCCCACCGGTGTTTTGTGGGGTTTTAGTAGCGTCTTCGACAACAGTTGGTGGTACCGCTGCAGTAGCGCTCTTCTTCCATCGATTCATTTAACAATGTCCACTCCGAAAATACCATAGGTGTTATCAAGTTAGCGCTCATTGTTTCAGTTTCGCGGATCATTTGAATTTTTATGGGTACCAAAAGATTATAATGTACTCCGCCGCAACACAAAAGATGACAAATATTTTTCTCAGTATCTTTTCCAAACTTCAACGGCTTCGAGTCCCCATAATACACCCAAACCTGCAAATGTTGTAATTTTGCAAATGCCATTATTGCCTGTGTCATAGGGAACTGACCTGGTTGTCTCAGGAGATGTAATTGTTTGGTCACTTGCCTAGCATCTCTTCCAGTTGGTAATCCATACTCTCCCCTATTTTCTAACAATTCTTTAACCACTTCTTGTCTTATCTTCAGATGATTTTCAATTGAACCATATAAAGCAACAGAGCAAGCTTGAAAGAGCGAATCACCCCCTCCAGGAATTTTAACCTCAGAAAATCCTCCAGGAAGGGCATTAACCGGGAAAATCTCTTGTTCGTCAAAAGTTTCACCGATCGGGGATCGAGATAAAGCATCAGCCACTATGTTTTCTTTTTCCGGAATATATCTAAGCTCGTAGTCTATATCATTGATTTCTTCAAGTGTGCGAGCTACTCGTGCGTTCACTAATGGCATACTATGCAAATATAAAAGCGGCTGATGATCTGTATAAATAACTACTCTTATTCCATAAAGGAAAGGTTTTAGTGCCTTCACAGCCCATCGTATTGCAGCAACTTCCTTTTCAGTCGTACTATAGCGTTGTTCAGCTTTGTTAAATGTTGTGGAGATAAAAGCTATAGGACGTTCTTCCCCGGTTTGGATCTGGGAAAGACACGCTCCTGCCCCGATATCTGAGGCGTCCACGTACAACAATAATGGGTTTGCTTTTTCTGATCTATCTGGGTACGACAGGATCTGTGGTGATGTTAAAGCTTCCTTCAATGCCTCAAAGGCGCTCTGACATGGTTCTGTCCACTTTAGAGTCTTGCTACTCAACAGTTCAAAAAGTGGTTTGGCTATTTCTGAGCAATGAGCGATGTGACGCCTATAGAAATTGACCATGCCCAGAAATTGCCGTAATTTCCTAACAGTGGTTGGTACTGGGAACTGCATTATGCCTTGCAAATTGTTTTCTAAAGGGATCATGCCGTGTTCAGACACTCTATGACCCAAATACTGGACCTCCTTTCTTAAGAGGAAAGTTTTGGCTGGTTTTATTTTGAATCCCGTTTCTTCAAATGCTGACAATACCTTTTCTAAAATTTCCAGATGCTTTTCAAACGTTTTACTGATAATGAGGACATCATCCAGATACACCATGCACTCGTCCCAGGGTATATGCGACAGAGCAAATCTCATCCCTCGTTGGAAAGTGGCAGGGCCGTTCTTTACTCCAAACGGCATACATAAAAATTCCCAATGAGACAACGGAGTGGTGAAAGCAGTTTTCTCAATGCTGGTCTCCTCCATTTCCACCTGATAATAACCTTTTATTAAATCTATTGTTGTAAAATATTTCATGCCTTGGAGACTAAACAACATATCAATCAGATTTGGGATAGGGAAACTATCTCCCTTTGTAATTTTATTCAATTCCCGGTAGTCAATGCACAATCTGATTGATCCATCTTTCTTTCTAATGGGTACCACTGGGGCTGAGTATGGGGACTTGCTCCTCTGGATGATTCCTTCATCTTCCAATTTCTTGCAATCTGCCTCGATTTCTCTGAGCATGGGGCCTTGTAGCCTTCTGACTGGCACTTGCACAGGATCTTCAGTCATAGTTTCGATCTTATGCTTAATGACATTTGTGCAGCCCACGTCAGAATCTCCCAAACTCGAGACAGAGGGATAACGCATCAATAATTCAATAACCTGACTCCTTTGATCCGCCGTTAATTCCGCCTCATTCAACCTAAAAGCGCTAACTAAGTGTTCAGGAGTCCATTCGGAGTATTCATTAGGACTTTGCTCATTTAATTCGACTACATTCACAGTGGGATCCTCCACTGTTGTAATTTCTTCCAATTGTCCTACAATTGTTCCCTTTTTTAAAGTTCTTGTTGTTTCACCCGTGTTTTGCAAGATTACTAAGGCTTTATCGCCCGAAAAATCTACTAAGGAAGTTCAAATCTGATATCTTTTGCCAAATCCCGCCAAGCCTCCACCAGAACGGGTTGTTTTATAGGAATTGGTCGTCCTTTTCTTTCAATATTTCTACTACCATGCACGCTGGTGCAATACTCACAGTTTCTACCAAGGTACAGGTCTCTTCCCTTGGTAATCCTTGTCTCATATCCACCGCTACTGTCTGTACATAATTCCCGCGTCGGATTACTAATTCTTTATGGTACAGATCAGGTAAAAGATGTTCTTGATTAAGAATGTCGTATCCCAAAACCAAGTCGTATTCGGACAATTGATCTGGCACAACGACAAAGCGACCAGGCTTCAAGACATAATTGGTGGATAAACGTAATGCAATCATTATTTCTCCTAAAACTGGAAATCTGACACTTCCTATTCCAGTGACGCCTCGAAAAGCGGTGGGCAAGATTGGACTTTTCTTTTTGTCTAACAGATGGAAACAGCTGGCCGATATAAGGCTCACCTCTGCACCCGTATCTACAAAGGCCGTTAGAGGCTCCATAGGTTGTTGATCCACTATGGTAACTTGCAAAATTAAGGTCTTTTGGGGAGCCCTTATAATATGATAATGAATGATGTTCTCTGAGCTCTCATCCTCCCCTTTGGTTTCCTTCCTGTTTTCTTTTACTACTGCTGGTTCTGGTTCGTTTTCATGATTGATCTTAGTTACGGCAGGTGAGTTTTCCCCAACTCGGTCATAATTATCATCCGGTGGGATGTCTTTATCACTAACTGTAACCAATACTGATACCTGTGTCAACTGATCCTGCCCGTGAGGGCTCTCAAAGATTGTTATTGGGGGCACCTGGACCGATGTCGTTTGGTGAAAAATTTCGCGAGGAATCTCCTGCGACCCTCCAGGATCATCCTCTTCAACATCAATTCCCCAAGCTCCCTCTTCATACTCGTCTGCTGTTTCGGCCTCTGGTATGCGGTTTTCCATGCCAAAGCCCTCTCGGTTCCCCGATCTTTGTGATCTTTGTGGGCAGTCTTTACCTAAATGTGCGTTGTTACAAAAGGGACACGTTATTCGCGATTGGGCCGCAGGATGACCTCGGCCATTGGGACAATCCCCTACCAAATGTCCTACCTTTTTACATTTTAAACAGCGGTTTTGTTCCACATAGCATTCTTCTTTGATGTGTCCTCGTTTACCACAATGCATACATTGTGGCCGATTCCAACATTCACTCATATTATGGCCTCTCTTTTTGCAATGATTACAGATGGGAATTGATGAACCATTTTGACTTCTTCGCTGACCTCTTCGGAATTCGTTTGTTGGGATTTGATTTGTTGTTCCGTATCGTTGTGGTCTATAACCATTTGATGCAATTGGGTTTGCATTTCGAGTAGCATTGTTGTTGTTTCTCTGCGATGTTACAGCTCTAAGCTGGGGTTGCGTTTGCGTTCGTCTGCAACAACACACTCCCTCATAATTATTATATGTGGGTAAAGCCATTCGATGTGGTGTGGGGATGGTGGACATTTGTAGTGATCTAGTCAAGTCTACTACTTCAACCGTTGGATTTTCTTTTTTCTTAGTTCCTCTATAAACCTTGTCCACCATGACTACTAACTGTTCCCAAGGTATACCTTGTCCACCATAATGACTAATTGCTCCCAAGGAATTACTGAACCCTGAGTAACCTCTACTCCCATTAAGGCATCTTCCACTCTGGTCTTGACCACTTCTGGGACACTATCTAATAATTTTTCTCGTACCATGGGCATTCTCTTCACCTCATTTCCTGGAAATGCTCTCTGCGCCAATCCCAACAATCTCAAAGCAAACAGCGGCACATCTTCTTCCTCTTTCATTACTGCTTTCGTAAATTCAGCTGTTTCGGTGTTAGTTTTCTTCTTTAATTGTTCGCGAAACCACTGCAAGAGTTGGGACTTTACGAATAGATATTCGGCTGATGTCGCTGCGACTATATGGTAAGCCTCCAACGCTGAACCTTGGAGGTGGCTTCCCAATAAGGCTATTCCCTCTGTTGATCCCAGATACTGAACAGCACAGAACTGCTCAAACCGGTCGAAAAACTGGACCATTGTTTCACCTGTGTCCATTTTGAACTTTCCTAAAGGAATCATTTTCTTTGGTTTATTATCTACTTCCTTTGCAGATATCAAATCAGTCATTTTTTCCATTAGCTTGGTGTTCTGTTGCAACACTGATTGAAAGAACTGAGCATCCACGGTAACTACCGCTGGATTCTGCGTCGCTCTCGGACGCTCTTTGATCTTCCTGGTCGGAATTGACAACACTGGACTGCATATTAGTTTGATTAGGTGGAAGTGGGACGGAATCCGTTGGTGGTGTTTTCCCATCTTCGGTTTTCCCGTCACCTATTAATTCATTCATTCCGTCGGTCATGATTGTTCAGACGATAGTGGCGGCTGAGTGACACTTTGACAACACTCAGCAGCAGAGCCGGTAGTATTCCTACAAGAAACAACTACGCTCTGCTACCACTTTATGTGGTAGGTTTTTGATCCCCACCACAATAGAAGGGCACCTCACCTGTAAGTTTTGATGAGGTAGATTCCTTTCTCAGAAGGGTCTGCCACTACGTTGAGGTGTTTAACGACTCTGGGCGGACTTCTTCTGTTGGTGGAGTATATAAGATATTTATCTTGGCAGTGGAAGGCTCTTGATCGATCTAATTACAGTTGTTTCTTTTTCTAACTTCTGGCTCTTTAACCCATCTATTTTTAAATCCAGCTACTTCTAAATGTTATGAGTTACCTATTAAAAATATTAGATTGAATTAATTTGCTCTAAAAATCACAAGTAAAGTATGCACCACGTGTTTTGTTAATATTTCAGCAGCAACAGCAATTTCCTCGGACTACTCACTCTCTTCCTCTGCGTTACACAATTTACCAACTCAATATGGATTTATACCTGATACTTTCTGCTGCCTTGATAATTAAAGAAAGAAACGACTAAGGTATTTATTAAAAGATTACGAAAAATTAAATAATTAAATCTTTCCAAACAAAACTATCCAATATTACTAATTAATAAAAATGAAAATCATATATATATATATGCATATATGCATACATATATATATCCATATGGAAAAAAAGAATGAACAAGAAATAATAAAATCTAAAAAAAACGTTATCAAAAATATATAAAACAAAAAAAATAATAATAAATTGTACTATATACCGGTATATATACACCTATCCATCCCTTGGAAGAAGGGGCAACAATAGCAAATCGACTTTGCGGGGGCGTGGAGTCCGGTGTGTGTGTGTGTGTTTTGAGGCAAGTGTTTTTTCTTTTTCTAGAAATTTAATTCAACAGGTCTTCCACTCTCCCGCAAGCGACAGATATGGCTCTCCCTTCACCAAAAAAATCTTTAATTATAAATGTTATGATTAATTTTACAATTTGGGGAAAAAAACATATATACACATATATATGCTTTTTTTTACCAATTGTTATTTTTAATTGTGACAAGAAAAACTTTATTGAAATTTTACATTAAAGAAAACTTAACGCTTTGCTGATATAAAATTTAGATCCAATTCATTTAACTATTTATTGTCTGTACAACCAGAGCTTATTAATTCTGAAGTTATGTATTATTAAGGATATTGATGAAATACCTTGGGAGGTGCTGACAATTTTTTTTCGCAAAAGTGTTTGCCAGAATCAGGTGACGAATAAATCCAGTGACAATTAATAATTCCGCGAAGGATTCCCTTTGCGGGAAAATCTAAATTTGTCCTTCTCGTTATATGGATTATCTGACTGATTTCCAAAGCTGGGATGCCAACTTCACTATGGTTATATCCTGGTTCTTCGGGATCACAAACTGGGAGCTGAATAGAAACAAGAACTAATATCAATTTCCAATACAGTCTCCCACAATTAATTTTGCTATAAGACTCCTTCAAAAGTCACAAAAATTTACAATAATGATGTTTACTAAATTACTTTATTCTCTTTTACTTACTTTCCCTATCGTACAAAACATATAAAATGAAGAACATATAACTACATAATATTTACCCTTTTAGATAAGGCAAAGAGTTCTAAAAGTCGTCTTTTTTTTGGCTTCCGATTGTCTTCCGGTTTATTTTTCTTGCTTTCTTATTTTCTTTTGTTTGTTTATTTTCCTTCTCAGATATTGATTTTCCGTTTATTTGATTTTTGTTCTTTTCTCTGTTATATTTTTATTCAAAATACACACCTTAAGGATGGGGAAACAGAACACATCGAATGATATGCCATCTGCAATATATATAATTATATATTATATATATATATATATAAAAATAATAAATTAATATTTTATTTATTTATATATATTATATATATATATAATATATTTATATAATTTATATATATATATATTACGCTAAGTCAACAATTACGCCCATGTGGGAATGGAAGGTAAAACACAAACAGGATAGTAAGTTACAAAAAAAAAATAATCATTAAAAAAATATACATATCTATATCCCTGTATGACTGATTGGGCATCCCTCTGTGGGGTTGCATGAATTCCCATACTGTATGTTCTGCGTGTCGCAAGAGGTGACTAAAGGGACAGAGAAAGGGAAGTAGTGCTCTCGAAGCCATGACTTCCCATATGGCATTTGGAGTTTAGGGTACATCCCATGACACTTCAGTGCCCAATGATTCGTACCTCTTGTGCTCATATCCACTCTCTTTTTACACGGGAGTAGACTCTTCGTATACATACAAGACCATGAAAGGAACTATATTCATTAGCAGACACCTTTTTTTAATAAATCAGTGTGTTGTTGGGGGAAAGAATTTCCACGGCGTATCTGCATGTCGTAGGTGACAAATCAAATGGGTGTGTGTTGGCGTGGAGGAATGAGAGGGGGGGGGAGAGAATGAGTTACCATTCTGATGAGTGACTTATGGCATAGAGATATGGTGGATTTTGTTCGTGTAATTACTAGAATACAAGGGTTAAACTTAAGGATTCAAGAAGGTAAC
>JABUQX010105616.1:0-2500 GCA_015478945.1 Trachelipus rathkii
GTTGATTTTAAAATTGTATATACAAACTTTTAATTTTATATATCAAAGATCCCTTGAAAATCTTTTTCCTTATAAAAATTGTCAATGAAGCTTTTTTTTAATTTAATAATTTTTTTTTTTCATGTATATATTTTTATATATATCCAAATTTATGTATATTTCTTTTATGTATTTCAAAAGTACATTTTTTTTAGAATAATAATTAAATAAACTTAAATTAAATTAAAAAAGAAAAAATCACATATAAAACAAACAGTAAAAAGGAAAAATTTTTATTTTTTTATGAAAAAAATTTATATAGGAGGAATAAAAAAATTGACAACATTTTATTTAAAGTTGATAAGGAGGAGAGAGAGCAGAGGAGACGAGAGGAGAGAACGAGAGAGAGAGGAGAAAGAAGAGAGAGAGGAGAGACGAGAGAGAGAGAGAGAGAACGCAGAGAGAGAGAGAGAGAGAGAGAATTTTATACAGCCATTAAACATAATTTAACAATTTAATTAACTTGTCGTTAATATTGCAATTATCCTCAGTTCAGCATCATGTATATATATATATATACTATTATATATAATATATAGTATAATATATTATATATACTATATATATATAGTATATATATATATATATATTATATGATATAATATATATATATAACAGGGATGTATAACAGTGACTTTGGGGTGATGGGAGAAAAGGTAAATTATTAGGAAGATGATTGATTTCTTTGAGGAGAGAGGAGAGGTATGAGTGAAAGTAATACTTTCTTCAAGTACAAGAGAATTCATAAGTATACTAGAGTTGGTGTAGGTAGAGATGGTATTTACTAAGTGAAAAGTATGAGTTGATTTTGTTGTTGGTGAAAAAGGAGATGTTGAAGTATGTGATGGATGTTAAATCAGTGAGGGGGTTAGGGATGAGATTATCTGATCATTATGTTGTTTTATTGTAAGATTAAATTAGTAGGTGCTTGGATGAAGAGAAGTTGATAAGGAAAGAAGCGGGCAGAATTAAGGGTGAGAAGTTAAGTGATCAAGGTAATATGGAAAAGTATTTAAGAGCCCATGCAAATAAATCGGTTGAATGTGAATAATATGAGACTGAACAAATCTGGACGCAAATGAAGTAAGCCTCTGTTACTAGTGAAAGAGAAGTATGTGGATGTGCCAAAGTAAAAGTAAGAATGTTAAAAGTGAGTGGTGGAATGAAGAGGTGATGCAAGCGGTTAAAAATAAAAAAGAGGCATGTTTGAATGTACTTAAAGCCAATGATGAGGTTTCAAAAGAAAGATGTTTGGATTTATATAAGGAGGGCAAAGAGAAGACTAAAAGTTGAATATGTAGAGAAAAAATGAGGTAAATGAATAGTTTGGAAGGAAGATGAATGGGGACTGAAAGAGAATAGGAAACTCTTTTAGAAGGAAGCGCGAGAAGTTAAGAATGAAAATAAGGGGAATCTGCATAGAATAATGAATAGGGATTATGCTTTTGTAACAGATCAAATGGATGTGAGAACAGTGTGGAAGGAACACTTCGAAAATCTGCATAACATTGGCAGTAATGAAGAGATGATAGTGAATGTGTGTGCATTTATGGTGCAAGAATAAATTGGTATTTTGGGGATGAATAGAGTGAGAAAGTTGAAGAATGGTAAATCTGCATGTATAGATGGAATTTCTGGATGAAATGAGTTAGGAGTGCGGAGGCGAAATGGGTGATTGATTGGATTTGGAAGATTTGTTTGTGTACAAAACGTTTATGGAGGGTATAGTTCCGAGGGATAGGAAAAGCGCAGTAATAGTACCCCTATATAAGAGTAAGGGGTATAAGAGGAACACTAGGAACTATGGGGGGAAATGTGTTATATATATATATTAAGGAAGATATATTGATCATAGTAATATTTAGAGAGGTGCGTCGAATAGCTGAGCGACTGATTGGTGAAGAAATAAGCCGTGCATTTACAGTGGTAGGGATGTGTCTCACACTAAAATTTTTTACATGAAAACAAAATGATTTGGATGAAAATAAGACCGAGAAGCAAGAATAAATGTGCTGAACTTATCGTTTTATGGATTTACGACACCAGTATGATAGGATTAATAAGGAAGCACTATTGCAGGTGTTAGTGATATATAGTGTTGGTAGTAGGCTTCTGAATGATGAAATCAAAAGTATGCATGATGATAGTGAAGCGTGTGTAAGAAGAATAAATAGATTTGAAAGTGATTGGTTTAATATTAATAGCGGAGTGAGGCAGGGATATGTTATGTCTCTTTGGTTATTCAATTTGTATATGGATGGGATTATGAGAGAATTTTACGTAGGGGTGGCAGGTGAAGGTGTTAGAATGATGGAGAATGGAAGAGTGGAGGATTCTCTATCTATTATATGTGGATGATTTGGTTTTGTGTGGCGAATCTGAAAAGAATTGGTAGAGGAATTTGACAGGGTGCGTAAAAGGAGGGGTTTGAAAGTAAATGTAGATAAGAGTAAGGTTATAG
>JABUQX010105617.1:0-2500 GCA_015478945.1 Trachelipus rathkii
AATCCTGACGTTTGAGACTGTCTGACATTTCGCTGTGCTCTTTATTGGTCGAGTTGTCCGTAGTAGGTATGCTAGACTGTCTTGACCTTTTCCTAAACAAAGAAAGAGATTCATTTTCCCTTGTGGATTGATATAAGTGTGATATCAGATGATTTTTGAATGTTTCCGTATAGATAAATGTTAGCTTAATTATTTAATAGTTGTATTATTAATATATATATAATTTACGTACTATCTCAGGGAGTATATATATAGCGTATATAATTATATTTTAATAATTACATATAGTATTAATGTCGTCTTATATAGTATATTATATATATATTAAAGATAATATTATCGTATAGTAGGTATATCATTCTTCCTTGCTTATTATTTCTTGGCGTCAGAACGAGGGGTGTGGTGAGACACCCTCTTTCTATCGTTCTTTCTTTCTCGCACTGATTACTTTTTTTGGTGCCCTGTAATAAATATATCGAGAGAGATAGATTTATGCTGCTTGAATATATTATATACTCACACGAGGTAGATATCTTATCTCACTATCATCATTAAGTAACAATATCTCAATTTCATTTTTATCTTATCTAGATGACCATTTAATTAAATAATCTTTTCACTTTTTATGCAGTATATATATATATATATATAAGATAAGTTATATTATATTACCATATAGGACAGTCTGTATATCATCTACTTGAAATCATAGGTATTACTACGAGTTACGTTATATGATAAACTTTAGCTATTTATATATATATATATATATTATTATATATATATATAATATTATATATTCTATATATAGTATAATATAATATATATATATTAATTATATATATATATATATTAGTATTAATATAATTAATATATATATACAAATTATTTAATATAGGATATATATATATATTAATAAATATATTAAATATAATATATATTATAATACTATATATATATACTATATATATATATTATATATATATATTATAATTAATTAATATATATAATACATATAATAATATATATATATATATATTTTATATATATATTAATATATATATATATATTATATATATATATATATATATATATATATATATATATATATTATATTATATATATATATATTATATATAATATATATATATATATAATATATATATATATATATAATAATATATATATATATTATATAATTATATATTATATATATTATTTGTAAATTAAAATCAATTAAAAATATATTCTATTAAAAAAAAAATTTCATAACTATTATTAAGAATATTTTTTGTTTCTTTTGATCAAAAAAATTTTTGTTCCATAATGTTTATAATTTTGTAAACGACTTTAATTTAATAAAGTGGTCCAGTTCAACGTGTATCAAAATGTTTAAACCTAACTAAAGGTGAGCACTTATTATAATATATATAGTAACAAGATATATAATAAAATATATATTTCTTTTTTAGGTTTTGAAAAATATGGTTCGAATATACGCCATTCTTTTACTTTATATGTAAGATAACATCTAGTTATTCAGTTGATTATTGGACAGATGCTATGACTATAGATATATTTTTTAAAGTCCAAAGTATTCTTATTTTCTATCAAAATAATAATTCATATTACCATAGTACATGTTTTATAAGATCTTTTCGTCTATAATAATTATATCCTCTTCGAGGGCTCAACACCATCTAATATATAACTCCACCACCCCAATATATATATATATATTATATATATACTATATATTAATATATATATCTTAATTATATAATTATATATATACTATATAATCTATTTTAATAACTAACACTCATCACCACCACCCCTAACTATATATATGTAATATATATATATATATATATTAATCATATTAATATATATATTATAATATATAATATATATATATATACCTCTATATATTATATTTATAAATTATATAATTATATCATTTATTTATAATATATATATATACTTATATATATATATTAATATACTTATCACTATATATATATATAATATATATCTTATATATATAGGTTGAAGGTTACCATATATATATATAAAGGAATGGAAATTAACTATATAGATAATTTTAGAGAAAGTTCTATGAGATACTACTCTCTACATCTTAGGGGGACATAGCGCATAAGTTTACTAGGTATAATGCTTAAGCTACGAAGTTATTCATTTAATAAAAAAAAGCGATCGAATTACTTCTACATAATTTCGATAAAAGTGCTAATCGGTAATAATATTTAATTAAATTTCTCTTTATATGTTTTTTGCGAAAATGTTTATGTTATTTTTGAATCAGTTTATATTTTAAAATAAATTATTAAAATATCAACTTATAAAAGATTATTTAAAACTTTAAAAAAAAAGTTGCAAGAAATGCATTAAACTATGAAAAATACTAATAGTTCGTACATGGCAATTATGAAAAGACCTGAGCAAGGCTCACTCGGACTTCTCGCGAACATTTAGTCCT
>JABUQX010105617.1:12500-15000 GCA_015478945.1 Trachelipus rathkii
CGATCGACGCGTACGTATACATGTGTGCATGTTTTTAAAGCTTCGAGGATGAAAGAAACATCGCGTGACATATGCAAAGGTGGAGATTGCCTGAAATCGAGTTCTTTCATTCTAGCGATGAATTTTTTCATAAATACTTCAAAATCTTGTCTTGAAGAAGGGTTGGAGGGAAAGAGGTCTGCGGTTACGTAATAAAGGTGTTTTTCCTGTCACAGCTTAAAAAGGTGAGTAACCTGAATCATTAGGTATACATCGAATGCTAAAAAGGATGATAGGCAAGGAGGGTAACCAATCTGTTTTTCTAGCCATGATTGCAGTTTTCAAAGAACTGTGGAATCTTTCAATTTTTCCGTTTGCTTGGGTATGAAATGATAACGTTCTAAGTCGAAGAAAACCAATCAAGGAAGATAGTTCAGTAAAGAATTCACTTTCAAACTGAGGTCCGCGATCCGTGATGACATATAAAGGCACGCCGAATCTAGAGATCCATTGTAAGAAAGCGTAAGAGACAGATTTTGCAGTGGTGTTCTGAAGAGGAAAGGCTTCCATCCATCTTGTGTTTCTATCAATACAAGTGAGAAGATATCGAAATGTTGCTGAAGATTCTTGAAAGCGGTTGTTTGATAGGTAAAGGTCCGACAATGTCAATTGTGCCACGGTTCCAAAGCGCTGGGAGGGAATATTCTAAGGGGATATATGTGTGCTTTGTATGCCGTTGAATTTTGCGAACTTTGACATGATGACAAGATTTAGTCCATATACGATATCCTTATTCAATATTGGGCCAAAATAGCGCCGCGTCTTCACTTAAACGAAGAGGACCTTTGACACCTGGATTGAGACATACCATAGAGATCTCGAAAAACTTGTTCACGATTTTGCCTTTAGGAGAAATGGCACGAGCTGATTGAGAAGTAATAGTCGTACCAATTTGAAGCATTGTCATAAGTGGGAAAAGCATGAAGTCTGGCCTGTGAGTTTTGTAATTTCTTCATCAGTGGACTTTGATCGTGCTATAGCTAGGAATATTTAACTGGAACGATGGAAGTAGATGATATCGAACGTGATAAAGCATCATCTACGACGTTATCTGATCCTTTAATATATATATCTGAAGAGACATATTCCAAAACGATAGAAAGATGTAAAGATGTCTTTGTTGGCGATCGCTCTTTGCTGGATTTAAAAGCGAAGACAAAGGAGGTTTATGATCCGTACATAGGACGACATTTCTACCTTCCAAAATGTGGCTTAAAAAAAAAATGAAAGTACAGAAAATATGCTGCTAACAGTCTCTGTCGAAGCGCGAATATTTCTTTGTTGTGTAATTAATTTCTTGCTGTAAAAATCAATTGGTATTGGTTCACTATCAATTCATATGATGTAGTGCAGCTCCGATGGCAACTTGAGAAGCGTCAGTGACCAGTTGGAGATGCTTTACATCTGATGAGAGAATGAAGAGCTGCTGCATCATTTTATTGGCAGTTTTAATTTCTGAAACTGCTTTTAGAGGCTTCCGGAGACCAAGAAAGAAGAGTAGATTTGCTAGGGACAAAGTTTTGCCAATTCCAAAAGCGGATAAACTAAATTGGCAAAATTAGGAATCAAACGGCGATAATATCCTATCATACCAAGAAAACGACGAAGACTAGAATAGGAAGTTGGCATAGGATAGGCGGAAATTTCAGACTTTTTAGAATCAGGTGTACAAAGGCCATTGGAAGAAATATGATAACCTAAAAAGTTTAGAGATGATTGCATAAATAAGCACTTAGGAACAGAAATACGAAGGTGGTTATCATGTAAGATTTGAAATATCTGACGCAAATGTTCTTTGTGTTGTTCTTGATTCTCTGAGAAAACTAATAAGTCATCCAGATACACAAAAACAAAAGGAATATCCCGAAATGTTGAATCCATAAAGCGTTGGAAAGTAGTTCCAGCATGACGAAGACTAAAAGGCATAGAAACAAACTCAAAAAGATCAAAAGTGGTCGTAATGGCAGTCTTTTCTATGTCTTCTGGATGAATAGGGATCTGATGATATGCTCGGAGAAGATCTATTTTGCTCTATATTTGCGTACCATGAAGTTGATGAGAAAAAAATGATAATATATTGGAAAGGATAGCGATATGGGTTTTTGTCACAGAATTTAACGTTCTAAGAATCACACGATGGACGCCATTCACCTTGGAGCTTTTCTGGAACGAGATGAAGAGGTGAACGACCAGGGGGATTTAGCAGACGAATAATACCAGATTTTAGAGAGAGTATTTAAAATCAGTTTTTTTGCAACATGCCTAATTTATCCTATTAGACGGACGAAATTTAGCATAACAGGGGGAGCGTCACTTGTCTCTATACGGTGAAACATGTTTGATTTATACTCAGAATTTTGCAAGTTATTGACAGGTGACGTAAGAGATGGAAAATTCCCCAAAAGTTGAAGTTACTACAGGATGAGAAGAATAACTAATAAAAATGCGAGATGGCAGTATT
>JABUQX010105618.1:0-2500 GCA_015478945.1 Trachelipus rathkii
AGGGAGACGGTAAAAAGAGATAAGAATCTCTAACACGCAGCTTTAAGATATGCCAATTTTTCTTCAACTTGTTTAGAAATACAAACATAATTGGGGCAAGTTAAAACGAAAAAACAAAACAACAAAGCAATGGATGGATTCGCAAATTGCAGAAACAGCACTAATATTAGTATATATATATATCTATATATCTATATATTATATATATATATATATATCATTATATATATATATATATATATATATTATATATATATAATATATATATATAAATCATATATATATATATATATATATATATATATATATATATATTTATAGCTCTTTTGGAAAGAAGCGCGAAAGGTTTAAGAATGAGAATAATGGGAATCTGCTTAGAATAATGAATAGGATGGTGCTTTCGTAACTGAGGAAATGGATGTGAGGGTGTGTGAAGGAAGCTATGCGAAATCTGTATAACATTGGTAGTAAAGAAGAGGTGATAGTGAATGGGTGTGCAAGAAGGAATATGTATTTTAGGGATGAAGAGGAGGAAATGGTAGAGTGCGTAAAGTTGATGAAGTGGTAAACTGCGGTAATATAGATAAATTATGGTGAAAATGATCAACAATCGGAGGCGAGATGGTGATTGAAAATTGGATTGGAGTTTGTGTCACAAAGCATTTATGAAGGGTTAGTTCCGAAGGATGTGGAGAGAAGCAGTAAATAGTACTCTTATATAAGGATAAGGGGAATTAGGGAAACTGTGGAAATTATAGAGGAATTAGTTTTAATGGATTGGTTGTAGGGAAGATATATGCTGGTATTTTGGTCGAAAGAGTGCGTCGAGTGACTGAAGGACTGATTGGTGAAGAACAAGGTGCGTTTAGAAGTGGTAGAGGATGTGTGAATCAAATCTTTACATTGAACAAATGATTGAGAAATGAGAGAGAAGAAGAATAAATTATTTGCAATATGAATATGATAGGATTAAATGGGAAGCTCTTGGCAGGTGTTAGTGATATATGGTGTTAGTGGTTGCTTCTGATGGAATCCAAAAGTATGTATACGATAGTTATAGGGTTGAGTGAAGCAGGGATGTACAAGTGATTGGTTTAATATTAATAGGGGAGTGAGGCAGGGATGTGTTATGTCTCCTTGGTTATTCAATTTGTATATGGATGGGGTTTATGAAAGAATTAGAGGTGGGGGTGGCAGGAGAAGGTGTTAGAATGACGGAGAATGGAAGGGAGTGGAGGGTGTCCTACCTATTATATGCGGATGATTTGGTTTTGTGTGGAGAATCTGAAAAGAGTTTGAGAGGATTGGCAGAGAGATTTGGCAGGGTGTGTAAAAGGAGGGGTTTGAAAGTAAACGTAGATAAGAGTAAGGTTATGGTTGTGAGTGAGGACAGTCCTCGGTGTGAAGTTATGTTAGATGGTGAGCAGCTGGAACAAGTGTCTGAGTTTAAATATTTAGGATATATGTTGGATGAAAAGGGAACGGATGATGCAGAGTGTAGTAGGAAAGTTGTGAATGGTAGGAAGGTGGCTGGTGCAATTAAATCGTTGGTGGATTTAAAGGGACTAAGTCTTGAGTGCGCTATGATCTTACATGAGGGTATGTTGTTACCTGTGTTAATGTATAGTAGTGAGACTATGATCTGGAATAACGAGGTAATAGATCTAACTACAATGTGTTCGGATGGACAATCTTAGGGATGTGTTAGATGTGAGAAGAATTGATAAAATCGACCGGCTGGGAGACCGAAGAAAAAGTGGATTGGGTCAGTAAAGGAATGCCTGGAGGAGAGAATGTGAGTTTGGCAGAGGCAAAAAGAAAGGTGCATAATAGGAGTGAATGTCGGGGTTTTGTGAGAGAGTATGGTTGTGGCCCACCTGGGCAAGGGATGAACCCCACATTGACGAAATGCCATAGTGAGGTCACGTCGTGGACACGTGAAGCTCTAGGGTGGATTTTCTGACTGCGACGAGTTCTAACTAATAGGTATAAAGGTATAAAGGGGTCAGTAAAGGTGAGATTTCTTCTCGACTTGCTTCTTTATTTTCCTAACAGCACACCTTTTCTGTCTCCCATTTCAGCCGTTTTGCGTCACTTACCAGCCTTGGGAAACGAAGGTGGGTGATGATTATATATATATAATAGTATATATATATATAATATAATATATATATATATATATATATTATATATATATATATATAATATATATATATATATATATATATATATATAATATATATATATATATATATAATAGATTATTATGTGAAAATCCGTCCAAAAATGAGATATTAAATTAGAGTCCTTCCCGATATATGTATTGGATCCTCATACATACATACATTCATGTATATATATAATACACAATAGAAACATACATATATATTATTATTATTATTATTATTATTATTATTATTATTATTATTATTATTATTATTATTATTATTATTATTATTATTATTATTATTATTATTATTATTATTATTATTATTATTAT
>JABUQX010105618.1:20000-30000 GCA_015478945.1 Trachelipus rathkii
TATATATATATATATATATATATATATATATATATATATAGTAGAAAACCTCACATGTATTAAGTTTATAAAATTTATTAAAAGGACGTTTCTTGGACGTGACTGTCCACTTCATTAAGCTAATAAAATATGACTAAATTACATTATAGTTAAAAAACAAAATATTACTTATTTTAAGAAATCTATAAAATTATGTAAAGATAAATGTTAAAAATGGTGAAGTTGTGAATATAAGAATTTTCATAAATATTTTATCAATTTTTTTTTAATAATAATAATAATGATTTTCAAGTTGGCATCCTTGGGAAAATTCAAAATTTATTTAGTAAGTTATTCAAAAATAAGTCAATTCCATAATCACTTCCAACTTTGTTGAAATTTTTGTAATGATTAATATAAAAACTCTCACCAAATTTTTTTAATATGTGTTATTTATATTAATAATAGGGGCAGAGTTCTTAAGATTTATAAAGTGTTCGGTTGAGGTTTTGTGTAGACCAAGGAAGAGTTCTTTGAATCAGTTTGTAAATCAAAATTATGCTAATCAATTCTTCTTTTAAAATCTGCAGTTTCTCTAATATAGCAACTATCACATTGAGAGCAATCAGTTTTGTAAATGCAAGCATGTTGAGCATTAATAAGAGCAATGATTAGCATAAATATGATTTACAAATTGATTCAATGAACTGTTCCTTGGTCTAACACAGAACCTCAACCGGACGTTTTATAAATCCTAAGAACTCTGTCCCTATTATTAATATAAATAACATCCATAAAAGAAAATTTGGTGAGAGTTTTTATATTAACAATTACAAAAATTCCAATAAAGTTAGAGGTGATTATGGAACTGACTTGTTTTTGAATAACTTATTAAATAAATTTTCGATTTTCCCAAGCATGCCAACTTGAAAAATTATTATATTATTAATAAAAAATGAAAATTCTTATATTAAGTAACTTCACCACTTTGTTATCTTTTAACATTTATCTTTACATAATTCTATAGATTTCTTATAATATGTAATATTTAGTTTTTAATTTTATTTAATTTAGTCATACTTTATTAACTGAATGAAGTGGACAGTCTCGTTCGCGAAACGTTCTTTTAATAAATTTTATAAATTTAATATTTGTAGTTTTTTTCTACTATTTCTTCTGAAGAGTTTATTGTGTCCTACTTTCTATATATATATATATATATATATATATATATATATATATATATATATATATTATATATATATATATATATATATATATATATATATATATATATATATATATATATATATAGTTTTTGGTGTCCTACTTTCTATATATATATATATATATATATATATATATATATATATATATATATATATATATATATATATATATATATATATATATATATATATATATATATATATATATATATATTTTTATAGTTGTCACCACCACCACGGCAGAGCCCCATTCAGGAGGGGGTGTTATATACTATATATATATATATATAGCAAGTATAGTAGTAGTATATATATATATATATATATATATATATATATATATATATATATATATATATATATATATATATATATATAGGTAAAGATAGTGACCCATTAAGAGTTTTTGCAAGAACAGGACTTAATGCACTGTGTGGAGACATGGGTTCGAAACTGGAAGTCCCTTTAGAGCGCGAAAATATTTATAAAATAGTTCTTGAAGATGCGGATAAGCAAAAAAAAAAAAAAAGCTTAAAAATTGATTAAAGGAACCCTTCGTGCATTTAAAAATGGATGCTTGCACAAGAGAAGAGCTAAATTATTTTACTATTAATATTAGATATGTGGACGAAAATAAAAACAATAATTCTAAAACGTTAGCAGTAAGAGATACCAAATCGAAACATTTCAGCTATCTCCAAGAACTTGTTATTGATGTTTTAAAAGAATTCGAAATAATAAGAGGCAAGTAATAAGCTTAGTTACGGATAACGCATCAAACATGATCAATACTATTGAAAAATTAAATAATGACAATGAGGATACGGAACTAGAAGCTGGTAAATGTGATACTGAATTTATTGAATGTCAAAACGAAGAAGTAATAGTTGTTTTCAGAATGAACTTAATAAAACTATGAGAAGACTATGTTCCGATGACGTTAACATCGCACACATGAGGTGTGGAGTTCATACATTACAGTTAGCAATGCGTGATGGTCTCCACAATACTCATACAGCAAATCATATAAGCAAGGCGAGACAAATAGAGAAACCGGCACGTACCCCAAAATTAATGGAAGTTCTAAAGCTTCAAGCTGGAAAAGTGGCAATCTTACATCAAGAGACAAGATGGGAAGTACATATCTTATGCTCGAAAGGTTCCTGCAACTAAAAGACTATATTAGTATGATGGCTGCCGGTACTCCTGAACTTTCTCTCTCCGATAGTCAGTGGAAACAAATCGAAACCCTCAAAGAATTATTAAAACACCCATATTTTACAACAAAAAATATTCAATCAGAAGACTTGACTGCATGAAAATTTTTATAGAGAAGGGACTTTAGCAATGACAAAAAATTCAATAGAAAGAAGAGAAAGAATGTTAACTGAAAACAAAATATTTTTGTCGGTCATCTTTTTTGATCTGCAGTTCAGAATCCTCCTCGGAACTGAAGATCTGATATTAAAAGCTAAGAATGCTCTTTGTGAGCTATGATTTAAAATGAATAATACTATCGAACAGAATCTGGGCCATGGTCAGATAGTTCAGCAGTTTCAGGAATCCTCCCTTGTGGTATCTTATCAGATGAAGATGAAGAAGTCAAATTTGACAAGCAATGGAACCAACTGGAGCATGCAGAAAAGCGATTGAAAAATGACAATCTACCATTAAAAGACATTCAGTCTAAAAATCCTCTAGAAAAATACAAAGTAGAATTCCATAAGTCATTAGATGAAATACTGAAAATCCTGAAATCAAAGTTAACAGTTAAACAGGCAATCCCTAGCTATCCTATAATTTTGCAAGATGCGGTTTAGGCTATGACAGCTTTGTCTCCTAGTCAAGTGAATGTTGAAAGCTTATTTTCTGCTTTGAAAATAATAAAATCTGATCTATGGACATCGTTAAAGGAGGATTTTATTGAAGTAGTTTTATTTTTAAGAAACAATTATTTTGAATTAATTTATATTACATTTGCTCAGGCAGTTCAAAGATAAATTGTTTTAAAATTTAGGAAGAAAGTGAAATATATATTTTAATTTTTTTATTTTTTAATAAAAAATCTGTTTTGAATAAAATTATATTACATATGTTCAGGCAGTTCAAAGAGGAATTATTTTAAACTATTGAATGAAGCTGAAATATAATTTTTAACTTTTTAATAAATGGTATTACGTAAATGTACAGGCAGTTAGATCATCGTTCAAAGAGAAATTATATTAAAATTTAGGAAGAAAGTGAATTATTCTTTTTTGTATTCTTAAAATTCTTATTTTCTAAGTTTTTAATTCTGTTAATAAAGATATCATTTATAAGCACTCATTTTCATCATACCCTAAAAATTTCGTACGAGAGAGAATTAATGACTTTATAACTGTAAATGAAGAAGGAATTATAAATAGGAGCCGGAGCCGGACCCGGAGCCGGAGCCGGAGCCGGAGCCGGAGCCGGAGCCGGAGCCTAATAAATTCAAATTAAAGAGCCAAAGCAGAAGTCGGAGCCGGATAATTTTAAAATGCTGGAGCCGGAGTCGGAGCCGGAGCGTCGGAGCCGGGTCAGGTTAACATGGAGATGGAGCCGGAGCCGGAGTCAGACTCGAAAAAACTCTTAGTTGCGCATCCCTGGTTTCCAGTGCATGTGACGAACCTTACCGCCATTCTGAGAAAAGGTGCTTGATGATGATGATATATAAGATAGCAGCAGCAGTATATATATATATATATATAGATATATATATATATATATATATATATATATATATATATATATAGTATATATATATATATATATATATATATATATATATATATTATATATATATTCCTCTTTGATCCCAGATTGGGTTGAAATGAAGAATGAATCAAAAGAATTGAATCAGTTTAGTGAGTGATTCAATTTTCTGAATCGTTCGTTGTGATGAACGACATTGCCCATCTCTAATATATATATATATATATATATATATATATATATATATATATATATATATATATATATATATATATATATATATATATATATATATATATATATATATATATATATATATATAAATATATAAATGGTAAATTGTTATTTTGTGCTTATTAGCAGATCTTCCATTGCTGCGAGAAGAAATAAAAAAAGTTATAACTGAGAGTCCATTTGTAAAAAAGAATGATTGGAGCAAAATTAGAAAATAGAAAAGTAATTGCAAGTGTTTAACAATTACCCGATGCTGATTACTCACGACCGAAACTCATTTTCTAATGGCATAAAACCATTTTTTCCACACTTTCCTTTTTTTGTTACTAAAATCCATTATAAACCAATGAAGTCACGAACGGTGACCCAATGCCTTATTAAAAATACAAACACTGCAGATTTTGTATATAATCAAATATATATATATATATATATATATATATATATATATATATATATTGTGATAAAAATATCGATATATCGTTATATCTAAATTTTTATACAAATATATAAATTCATATCGATATATCCTTTATAAAAATGCTATACATATATATATATATATATATATATATATATATATATATATATATATATATATATATATATATATATATATATATATATATATATATATATATATATATATATATATATATATATATACTGTATATGGAGAAATATCAAGCTGGCTAATCACAGCTCTGGTCTGAAGAAAGAACCTTCAACCTACTCCAGCTTTGAATTGAAACTACTTTAGTTGCTAAAATTTCGCATTTCACTTGGACATACAAAATTTTTTAAATAAATTTGATGTGCTGTGAAGACAACTCTGAATTCATTTTTAATTTTTTAAAATCTAAGAAAAAATTTGCGGTGATTGAATAAGCTGTTGCAAATTGCTTTGATCTAATAGATTTTCCAGTTAAGGTTCCAGAAAAAAACTGTTCAGAAAGTGATTAGAAAATGTGGAAAGTATGTTCTTCTGATGAGAGAAAATAAGCTTCGTCTTACTCAGACGTAAATTAAGTACACCCCCTTTGAATATATATATATATATATATATATATATATATAATATATTATCAGCAGTATATATATATATATATATATATATATATATATATATATATATATATATATATATATATATATATATATATATATATAATTCAAAATATTTTTCATTTATATATGGGAAGAAGCGAAGAATATTTTTATTAAAAGCTTCATTTACAAGAAGCTCGTACGGTTGCCTCATCAACCCGTCAGTTGTACTGTTGCCCCGTCCCTCGGTCAGCTTCGTACGCGAAAAACAAACAGATTTTTAATTGTAAAAAGTCAAAGGTTACTAAGCACATGCAAAGCGAAGAGAGAATTCTTTTATTATTTTATTTTTCCTTTTGTTCTGAACACGTAAAAAGGTGATTCAAAGGAATGAGAAAAGAACGTATAAATTACAGGTTTAAAATGACTTGATAAACAAGGTAATCTCAATGACTCTTTGCGTCCCCATTTCGAGGAAGAAAAATGGTGTTTTTGCAACTTACTACTTCTACCTTACTTCTTGCTGTTTACCGTGGTTGGCTTAACTTTAGAATGATAGAGTTGTGAGGTATAGGGTCTCGGTTCGATTCCTCATTCAAATCCTAGGTAGCAATTACCTAGAGAAGTTATCTTACTATAGAATAGGGCTATGTCAGTGAGGTGTGAACTTTTTATATTATTTTGTTAAACTTCGCTTACCCAAGTTTTAGAAGATTATACATAATATACCCAGGAAAAATAAAAAGGTCGTAGTCAGGGGGTTTAGGGGAGTCTGAACAACCCCCGAAATTATTTAAACTATCAACATTTTAGATGGCTTCAGTCTCTTAATTTTAATTTATAAGAATAATAAATATTATAACCCATGCAAATTAATAGTATATATTAATAGAAATGAAGAAAACATATTTGTGATTCGTGTAGAGTTTTAGGTTAATTGGCTGTTGGAGCAGAAAAGGAGAATCTCTATCCGCAGTGGTTTCCAATCTTTTTTTAGTCGCGCACCCCCTAGAAGGAAAAATTGATTCCATGCACCCCTATCCTTTCACAATATATATATATATATATATATATATATATATATATATATATATATATATATATATATATATATATATATATATATATATATATATATATATATATATATATTTCGTTGAAATTTTTTAAAACAGTTGTGCAAAAAAAATTACTAAAAAATAAAATTAAAGATTTTTCTTAATGCTTGTCGCGCACCCTCTGGTATTTCGAGACTCACCCCAGTTTGAAAACCAGTACAAGTCTAACGGAGGCAATACAACGAAGATTGAAATAAATTGTGGCTTTCTGATTGAACAACGACATGATGATGCGGCAGCAATTAAGAAAAGTTTCAAGCTCTCGAAAATATCCAGCGGCATTGTATGTTCATTGCTAATGACATTCATATGGAGTACAAACAGAACTTTAGAAACTTTACTGACTCTGTGAAAAAAAAACTGGGAACTGTTTCAGTTTGGCAAGGCGGAAACTATTTTAATAGAAGAAATAGCAAAGATTTTTCCAGATACAAAATGGACAAAACTAGCATGAATATGCGAAACAAGGTCAATGGAAACTTACGATGGATTATTCCCATTTAGATTAGTTTATACAGTAATTGTTGAAGTTTTAGTGGAGTTTGAGATATATCAAGATATTGAATCTTCTTCATAAGTTTCAGATCTTTTGAGATCTGAAATCACGAGTGAATAGATTATAAGTTTAATTATGATCACAACTAGATTCTCATTCACTCTTCCATTATGTATTACTACATCGAAGTCTCCATCATTAGTGACAACAACTGCTCTTAATCATATTGATTAAGAGCAGTTGTTGTCACTAATGATGGAGATGATGTTTGTGATGTGATGTTTGTTTTAAAAGATTTTAACGCAAACATCGATGAAAATTTTTCAAGCATTGTGGAAGTTATAGCAAAACATTTATCTGTTAATGAAGAAATGAGTGTGACGCGGGTCAGAATAACACGTAATACAATAAGAAATAAAGCAAATGCAATTCCTTTTTTTTTTTTTTTTAATGATTATTCAAGCTTGTTAGAGAGCAAGTTCGCGGGCCACAGATTCATTTTTTTTTTTACATGATGCTCACTTGATACATAATGATACTCACGGACATCCCCTTTTCTAAGAGGGGGCAAAAAAAAAACAAAAAAAAACGAACAAAACAAAATAAGACAGAAGGAAACTTAAATCCCACCCAAACCCTTGCCTAACGCAATTTCCTAAGGTGGGCGCAGACGTGGGACTTAAAGAGAGAAAAACTGAATACAACAGGAAAAATAGATGAAGGCAAGGAGTTCCACAAAACAGAAGTGGCTGGAAAGAATGAGGCACCACAATGAACGAGCCTTGAGTCTCCGATATTCACACAATATTCATGTGAGAACAAGGAACCACTTGTGTTACTAGGGCAACGCAGTGGTGGAGGAATGTGAGAGGTCAATTCCGTCGAGCACCTGCCGTTGTAATACCTATAGAAAAGAGATAGTGCGCCAATGTCACGTTGCATTGAAAGAGGGTCAAGGGAGTTAAAAAGTAGGGGACAGTCTATAAGTCTCTTAGCCTCAACCCTATTCAAAAGAAGAGTGACACCGGAACCACCCTAAATGTGAGAACAGTACTCTATACAGGGGCAGATAAGACCCTTATATAATTGGAGTAACTGGGCAGAAGAAACATATTCAAGCAATCTGAGCAGAATTTCATCGATATCTGTTAAAAAATTTACCTATTTAACAATTTGACTTGATATACACAGTCGCATTTGAATAGTTAATTTTACCATTTATCTCACTCACAACGTGCACTCTGAAAGAATTAAAACATACAATCTCAATTTTACAAGGGAAGAAAGACTAACAGATCTGGTTATAATGACTGTTCGTCATAGCTACAAATATAAACATAGGAAGTTATCAATCATTTCATTTTGCTGTTAAGAGAACAAGAATGATAATTTTTCATACATAAAATATCTTTTCTCCATTTTGAAATTGCGATCACTGATAGATCATTTATTTTATTCCCTTCAATTCAAGTAAGGTTATATATATATATATATATATATATATATATATATATATAGTATGGGGTTATATATATATATATTATATATATATATATATATATATATATATTGGTTATTATATATATATATATATATATATATATATATATATATTTATATATATATATATATATATATATATATATATATATATATATATATATATATATATATATATATATATATAAATATATATATATATATATATATATATATATATATATATATATATATATATATATATATATATATATATATATATATATATATTCTTTAATCTCAACTCTGAAAATATTTTTATCGCTAGCATTCCCTACATATATATATATATATATATATATATATATATATAAATAGCATAGTATATATATATATATATATATATATATATATATAAATATATATATATATATATATATATATATATATATATATTAATCAAACGCAATAACCGTGAAATATGAACACTAAATGAATAAAACCCCGAGGAAATAAAACTACATTAAAAGTTATTTAAAACAGAGTCAACACTTTTGGAGGATCACATCTCTCTCTTCTTCTCTCTCTCTTTCTCTCTCTCTCTCTCTCTCTCTCTCTCTCTCTCAGATCTCGTAATATAATAAATTAATATATGGTAAAATGATGTTAACAATGTGACGTCATAAAGTCATTATATTTTTCTTTCTTTACCAAAAAAAAAAAAAAAAAAAATAACTAACTTTAAATATTTAGTAAAATGTTGGTAGTAAATTCATCTAATTTTTAAAATTGTTTATTAAAATACGTATTTTATTTAAAAAAAAGTGTAACCCAATATACTTTTTTTCAGTCAATATTACTTACAGGCATTGTACAAGAATCTTCGTTATTAAATATATATTACGTGACTTGTCTCTCTATTACAGGGATTAATTCTCGTTCTCTATTCTCGGTGCGTGCATGTTTAATGTCTATGTGCTGCGTCAGTACCTTTTTCAAAGTTGACACACTCTCTAACATATTGTAATGCCTGAGTGTAATGGGCAACTTCTTCAAAGAATGCTGCAAATACCTGTTTTGAGTCCATCTGTCACAGATAGTATTGGGAATGAAACCTATTGTTTGTGGAAATTGATGGTAAAGGCACAGGACAATATAACCGGAGGAAGAATTTTATTTATATTAGTAATAAATGATGGAATGGACAAAACTTTTATTTTTATCTTTTCGCAATCATTAATGAAGGATGTAAGCTTTTTTTTTTTTTTTTTTTTTTTTTTTTTTTTTTGTTTTTTTTTTTTTTTTTTTTGCACTAAACTGTGCGGATTTGCTGAAATAATGAGGATAGCCCAACTATGAAAAGAAATCTCCGTATATACTCGTGTATGAGAACTTACCATCTATGAAGGCAGGACTGAAAAGATGATCCGCTTCAAAGAAAAAAAAAACACTCCACAATTACTATCTTTGTCATTCTTGATTTGTATGAAAACCAATCAACATGAGTATTCTTTCAGAAAATTTATTAAAGCAAGTTCCACTGTTCCAAAATCTAATCACCATCAAATCCCTAAAATACCGAATGACCTTCGTATCATGTTTCGTATGAAAATTAATAGATAAAACAAAAGGATTAATTAAGTCCGTTGATTTTTAAAGCAATGTCACATGATTCCTGAGCATTC
>JABUQX010105618.1:35000-45000 GCA_015478945.1 Trachelipus rathkii
TAATAATAATAATAATAATAATAAATATCGCTGTCCAACAATTAGTAACACAAAATGAAATTTAAAAGAAAGCTGTCTTGCCATTACCACTCCACTACAGAGCAAGATCAATGAATCGAAGATCCCTTAAACTTTTTTAGCACATCACGTAAAAAAACAAAAAATAAAAGTGAAAAATTAGTGTTTTCCTCTCTTTACTGCAGTTGAGTCAACGTTAGATTATGAAGAGAGAGAGAGAGAGAGAGAGAGAGAGAGAGAGAGAGAGAGAGAGAGAGAGAGAGAGAGAGAGAGAGAGAGAGAGAGACGTATATTTGGATTTGTCTTTTAAGTAACCATGGTATAGTTAACTATAAGAATTTTTAAAGACATTTCGTCCATAGTGATTCTCCTCTTTTTACATTCATTGCATCTTTCTTCCTTTCAAAGTTCATTAACAAATCTTTAATTTTAATGAGTTATTGTCAAAGATGACAAAGTTTTGTGTTGGAGTGAGGTCATCGAAAGGTTTCTTTCGATGCAATTCAATGGCTCCGAGTCTCTTCTTTGAGCTAAGAATAAATCAGAGAACAATAAAGGGAATACCTTTCAAAAGCCTGTTTTCATTCGAACATTTTGGAAAGGGAAAAACTTCCTTTTCTTCGACTTTCGATAATCATGTATTCATCCTTGCAGCGATCAGTTTATTCATGAGTTTTGTGCATTCAGTAATAAAAAGAAAATTTTCCTTTTCAAAATTTATCCCAATGCCACTATTTCACTCATACAATTTCTTTAATATTAAGTTGTTGTTTTTTTTTTCTTTTTCTTTTTCTTTTATTTTTTTTACTTTTTTTTTTTTTGAACAATTGAGGAAATTTTATATTAATGAAGAAATAAGACAAACTTTCTTAATATTACAGGCCCTATTGTCAAATTTCTAAATTAAAATGCAGTACTAATATAAATCAAATATATCTTATTATTAAATTTTAAATTCTTCAATAGGGATTATTACGCCTGAATATATCATTGTACATAATTGCATTCTTTATTAGTCTAGCTATTGTTTCAAGACCTACATCATTTTCCTAAGGCATATATATATATATATATATATATATATATATATATATATATATATGTTATATAGTATATATATATGTTAGTATATATTAGTTATATATATATATATATATATATATATATATATATATATAGGGTTGTTTGGTATAAAGCAATTAAAAAAAAACGTTTTTTAAGTTTTTATGGTTTTATGCTTTTGTGTTTTTATTCGCATTTTCATGTAAAAAGGTAAAAAAAATTGCTTTAAATAACAAAATAACACAACATAACATAACATAACATAACATAACATAACATGACATGACATGACATGACATGACATGACATGACATGACATGACATGACATGACATAAAGTATTGAGACAGTAAGAAGCCACAAGAGCCTATCAAGACTGCCCCAGTCAACTAGAATAAAGAACCAATCAACCAACATGCTCATGCAAAATCCACACAGCACCCAAGGACTTGTCAATAACTTACATAGCATACACCTAGTCTACTACCAAAAGAAAAATACTATAACTATGGTGCATGCTAATTACATTACAAGCTTTAATAAGTTTGTTGTAGTCAAAATATGCAGTTTAACTTAATAACTACCGTAACTAAAAACTCACCAATTTGGCTTAGTCAAAATATACTATATAATGACTAAACCATCTATATACCTATCCAATCCTTTTTTAAATGTTGCAGGTGCGTCACACTCGACAACCTCCTGCTGCAAACCATTCCAAAAATTGAAAACTATTTTACAGAATGAATGTTTGTTTATATCAAGATGGCATGCTTTCTTAATTTTCTAATAGTGTCCCGTGGTCTCCCGTCTGTGCTCTACTATAAAGAATTTATTGGTCTCCGTGTTATCAATAGATAATACATCCTTATTATATATTTATAGAGTGAATAAATAAAAGGCTAATTTACCTATTTGCATCTAACTAAAAAAAATCACTAAATGTTCTATACAGGAATCGCCTCTTCAGTTTATCATCTTTTCCCTTTCAATCTCAATTTTTATGCATCAGAACTTATTTTATCGATTTTATGTTCTTTAAGTATGTTCTCTTTATTATTCTTTTTCTTAAATGCTAAATTTTCCATTGAAGCTCGATGAACGATATAACTTCACTCTCGTCATGAAAAGGTTTTTATTCCTCTCTCCAAAGTATCTTCCTCTTAAAGCTTGTAGTGTGGTTAGCACGTACTTAGCTATAGTTTTTGCTTTTGGTGGTAGTGGAGTATATATTGATATATGTTTAAGATATTGACAAGCCTTAGGGTGCTAGTAGGTTGTTCATGTTGCTTGAGAATTTGACTGGGACAGTCTCGACAAGTTCTTGTGGCTTCTTACTGTCTCTTTTTTTTCTTATGTTCCTGTTATCTTGAACATTCATTTTTAATTAACTGTTTAAGCGACTCTGAAATCATAATTAACTTCATTCTTTGGTTTCTTCCATCATCTGTCATTTCATCTTCCTTTCTTTCATTTAATTATAGCCCTTATTTTATTTAAGCTTAATCCCTTTGTTTTATCTATATATTTTTTTAATCTCATTTGCTAAAACTTTTCTTGCAAAACTTTCTCAGTAAATCTCTTTCCAACCTCTCAACCTCTTGCTGTTTTGAAACTAATCGTACACGCCAACACTATATATATATATATATATATATATATATATATATATATATATATATATATATATATAGTATATATATATATATATATATATATATATATATATATATATATATATATATATATATATATATATATATATATACTTTACGATTACCGTGAAATAATAAAAATATTTGTTTAAGTCATTAAGAGTTTGAACGGATTAAAAAACTTCCATTATTCGAAGAAAAACGATAAATCTTCGTAAGTAAATTTAATAGAAAAAAATGAAATGGAACTCACAAAGAACAAATTATATAATTCAATCCGTCTTAAAGAGAAGAAACGGCAGGACGCCCATTGTCCCTTGTTTACTTAAGCGATATTTTAGTCTGCTTTTGTGTCTTTAATAAAATAAAACTGAAAAAAAGATAATAATAATTACGAATCGGGAAAAGATAAAAATCGGTCGATCAATCAATTATCATTGGGGTTAAATAAATAAGTTCGCAAGTTGAGAGAAAGAGAGAGAGAGAGAGAGAGAGAGAGAGAGAGAGAGAGAGAGAGAGAGAGAGAGAGAGAGAGAAAGAGAGAGAGAGAGAGAGAGAGAGACACACACACACACACACACACACACACACACACACACACACACACACACACACACACACACACACACACACACACACACACACACACACACACACACACACATTAATATATATATATATATATATATATATATGTATATCTTTATATATATTTTTTTTAAAAATTTTTTTGAATTACGCATCTTTGTTTGAAAATTTATCCAGAGAATGACAAAGTAATGGTAGGGCATGCAGGTCAATATTATATGGCCTCTATTTCCTTTAAATTATATATATATATATATATATATATATATATATATATATATATATAAAGAAGACGTATATATACTTATATATATATATATATATATATATATATATATATATATATATATATATATATATATATATATATATATATATATATATATATATATATATATATATATATATATATATATATATATATTTATATATATATTTATTGCTTTTTATTATTATTCATTGCCCCTGGACCCTTCTTATTTGAAGAGACCATGTCATCTCCTGAAACCCAGAGACCTCCACCGGGAGAAGCCACAGGTCTCTCAGGGAGGAAATCTGATGGAGTGTTCTGTAGGGGGTGAGTAGGGGACATCTTAGAAGGAGGTGATCGGGTGTTTCAGCCTCTATTAGGCATCTTTGAGAGAGTGCAGAGTTTGCTTCTTGGAGTTGAAACCTGTGCCTGTATTCCTGGAGGCCTGGGTGATGCCCAGATCTCAACTTAGATAGTGAGATTTGCATCTCTCGTGGGAGAGTATTCTGTGTTGCTGATATTTCAGGGGGCGAGAGTTTATAAGGTGATATGGTGGGCGAATCGCCCACCATATCACCCAGGGCGATTGTTGAGGTATTGCTGTGCAAAGTACGTATGAATATGTTTTGAGAGAGATGTGTTGTTTGGAGGGGGGGGGATGGTTCTGAACAGTTCACCGTAATAGAGGCTAGCGGAGGAGGGAGGGGATTTTAAACGGTGTGCAGTGTGATCTTGTAGGTAGTTATGGCATGGATGTGTCGGGTCGAGAGCCCTGACATAGAATTGTGTTCCTATCATGTCTAGATGATCCTGAATCGGGAGAATTTTTGTTTCTTCGTGAAGAAGTTGAATTGGAGTAGTTTTCAGGCAGCCTTTGATAGTTCTAAGGGGGAGTATATTGGATTCTTTGCAATTTGATTCTGTTGGTTGATGAGATTAGAGGGTACCAGACTGTTAATCCATAGTTGATTGTAGTTCTTGAAAAGTGTTTGTACGTAGTTGTCAGTGTGGTTGCTTCATTGCTGGAATTGTGCTGAGATAAAGTTCGTAGGACATTTAGTTTTTATTTGCTGTGCTAATGATGTTTTGGATATGAGGTGTAAAGGTAAAGTTGGTGTTAAAAGTTTTACTGAGAATTTTGGGGGTTTTGTTTAAGGGGATGGTAGTTATTTATAGTTACTTGTGGGTGTAATGATGATTGGTGTCTGTCAGTGGAGATCAGGGTTATAGATGATTTCTCGGCAGAGGCTGACATTCTGTTGGAAGACAGCCAAGCTTCTAGTTGGTTTAGGTAAGTCTGAGTATGAATTGTAGCTGTGGGTGCGGACGGGTCTGATATGGTTATGGTTATATCATCTGCATAGGTTATAAGATGTGAATTGGGAGATTGAGAAGTGGAAATGTCAGCTGTAAAAAGACTGAACAGGAATGGGGACAAAATTTTACGCTTTTTGAGATTGTTGTTTGTTGGATATCTGTGCAGTGCGTCCAGATATGAGATTAGCTAGTCAATTTTTATAATTGTTAGGAAATGGTGAGTTTAGGAATTTTTGGATGAGAGTGTGCCTGCGTACTGTCGAAAACTTTACTGATGTCAATGGCTAGTAGTATTGTTCTATATGATGGAGTTTTGTTTAAGCCGTTTATAATGTTTTGTGTGATGTTTGTTAGTGCTGTTGAGGTGGAGTGGGATTTTTTGAAGCCATGTTGGTGAGTTGAGGAATGAAAGTGTAGTAGGATTTTGGGGAGAATGATCTTCTCCATTAGTTAGCACAGGGAAGAGAGGAGGGATATGGGTCGATATGAAGAGGGGAGATTGGGGTCTTTTCTAGGTTTTAATTTGGGTATGATTACTGCTTTTTTCTAGAGTGGAGGGATGTAATTGAGTGACCAAGACTTTGTGAAAACATTTGTAATGGATGAAATAGCAGCTGGTCCAAGGTGTTTAATGTGAAGGTTTGAAATGTTGTTTGGGCCAGAGGCTGGGGAATTTTTTAAGGTTTTGATAAGTGAGGCAATTTCTAGTGTAGTGAATGGAGGGGGGGATTGATTTCTAATTTTTTTTTTTTAGGGTGCGTATTATTTTTCTATTTTTTGGGTGAGTGGGTTTGTTGGGGATTTGGGAGTGGTATTGTGCAAGAATATTGCAGTGTTGTTTGGGGAAAGGGAGAGAGTTATTTTGTCCTCTTAATGCTTCGTTTGTGGGAGGGAGGATGTTTTGGGAGTTGTAGAGAAGCTTCACAACCTGTCATGTTCTTTTTTTTCTTCAATCTTCCCAATGTTGCCATTAAGTGTTTTTTGAATTTTTCTGCTTTATGGGTCTAGAAGAGATTGGAAATTTGTGTGTTTAGGGAATTACTTTGAGCAGTTAGATTTGGGGTATAGATTTTTTGATGTCTAATGATGCTCCTTTGTTTTATCAGGTTGCAGATTTCAGGTGTTAATGAGTGGTTGTAGTCTTTTCTGTGGCCCTTTGGTATGAAAAGGTTGAATGCTTTTTGTATCGCTTTGGTGAGCTTCTCTACGTAGGGACTAGGGGAGGGAGTTATTGATTTCCAGTAGGGGTAGGCGAGTTTCTATGTATTAGGTGAATTTTTGCCAATTTGCCATTTTGTTGTTTGTGAAAGTTGCAATTATTTTGAGGTTGAGTATTTTTGTTGTTGTATATGCGATTATTATTGGGACGTGGTCTGATGAGAGATCTATTTCTGTGTTGAATGTTATGTAGGTGAAGAGAGAAGAAATGGTGAAAGTGATATCTGGGGATGCTTGTGATTGATTAGCTCGTGGTGGAATTCGGGTGGGGAGGTTTTTGTAATTTAGTATATTTAAGGTATCAAGTTCATCGAGGATGTGAATTCCTCGGTTATCTGAGAGGTGTTTTTCCCTGTATATATATATTATATATTATATATATATATTATATAAATATAATTATATAGTATATATATATATATATATTATATTATATATTCTATATAATATATATATATATATATATATATATATCGATTATCGAATGCGAATATAATATTTTTTTAAATATTAAGCGAATGATTAATGTGAATGTGTAATGTGATTGCAAAAGTGTAAAATCATGTCGGATATTCGGACCATATATATATAATTATATTTATAAATATATATATATATATATATAAATATATATATAATATTATATATATATAATATATATATATATTATATATATATATATATTATATATATATATATTATAATAATTATTAATATATAATTTCCTTTTTAAAATTATTTATATGAGATATTTAAGTTATCCATATTTTACAGTTTTCTTTTAGCATATAATTTTTATGGGTACCTTATTGCTTTTCTTTCAAATCAGATATTAGAATTTAAATATAATTATTATTTTTATCGCGAAATGTGCATTAACAAGTAAATTGTTTATTTTAAAAATCCTTTTTAAAATAATAACGAGTCTTCTATTAGATCCTAGATATGGAAAAAAAAAAAACCTTTGTAAAAAAGATAAATTCAGCGAATAGTATCACTGTCTTCAAATTTTCTCGTCCGCTTTTCGGAGAGGTTCATGACCTTTACGCATTTATAATTGAATTGAAAAGCTAGCATTATTCAATTGGTCGATGCAATTCTTACATCTTTAATGTTTAATTTTACTATAATCTTTCATTTGTATTCGTGTAATGTAAATTACTTTCAGATGACCTATTTTTCATTCAAAAATAAGAGAATTTTATCATAACTTTACAAAATTTGAAGAAAATCTTCGTTTTCTATAATAAAACTCGTGCTAAGCACTAAATCTAACTTAAGATTACAAAGATATTATATATTAATATATATATATAATATTATATATATATACATATATATAATAATATATTATATATATATATATTATATATATATATATATAATATATATATATATATATATTATATATATATATATATATATATATATAACAACCAACTACACACTTTGATTATGTATACAAAGAGAAGGAAATAAGTTACTGTTTGATTCTGTTCTGCTAATTAGCTACGAAATTTTCAAAAAAAATTTTGCAATTCTTAACAAATTCGTAATTGTTTTTATTTGGCAAAATTTTATTTTTAAATTGATAGATTTTTATACTAGAGAAAGTGAAAATATTGTATGAATGTGTGTGAATACGTTAGTACTTTTAGAGGATAGAGTTCTAAGTATAATACTAACTAATTTGCAAATATCTTCCAAGATTATCAAATGAAGATAAGGTTTAACCTTAAATGAAAGTTATGTTTAGTTTTAAGTTTCAAAACTTTAAAAAACAATTATAAGTTTTGAAGAGTATTTTAATCATCATTTAATCGAAATATTTAAAGTTACCGATATAGGATTATTTTTGATGTAATAGTTTCAAAAATTTTGAACATGTCTCAAAATCGAAAAGAAAAAAACAAAAACCTTTGTGAATGGTTTCAAAACCTTGAAGAAAAGTTAGAAGAGCTGAATGGTAAACGCTCATTTCTCAACGAAGTGCTCCAGAATCTTAAAAAAATGCTACAAAATATCAAAGAAGTTCGCCAAAGACTTGAAAAGGCCCAAAGACTGGAAGAAAAAAATGAAAACATTAATGAAAAAACTGAAAACTTTGATAAAAAACCTAACCTGGAAGAAAAGCCCCAATGCCTAGAACAGCCCCAAATCCTTGATGAACAGGCCCAAAACGTAGATAAAAATCCCCAAACCTGGATGAAATGCCCCAAAACCTAAGGGAATGGCTCATAGATTTGGGAGAGAAGGTCCAAACTATGATGGTTGAGGTCCTAACCATTGAAGAAATGAACAGCGATATTGATGAAGTTTTCCAAATCATAAAAGTAAAGTCCCAAATGTCGAGAAAGATTCAAATGTTGGAAGAACCATCCCAAAACCTTGAAGAATCATCCCAAAAACTTGGAGAAACATCCCAAAAACTCGGAGAACCATCCCAAAAACTCGGAGAACCATCCCATAATCTTGGAGAACCATCCCATAATCTTGGAGAACCATCCCCAAAACTTGAAGAACCATCCCCAAAACTTGAAGAACCATCCCCAAAACTTGAAGAACCATCCCCAAAACTTGAAGAACCATCCCCAAAACTTGAAGAACCATCCCCAAAACTTGAAGAACCCTCCCCAAAACTTGAAGAACCATCCCCAAAACTTGAAGAACCATCCCCAAAGCTTGAAGAAGCATCCCCAAAACTTGAAGAGCCATCCCCAATACTTGAAGAACCATCCCCAATACTTGAAGAACCATCCCAAGAACTTGAAGAACCATCCCAAAAACTTGAAGAAGAGAGCCAAAGTTTCGAAGAAAAGCGGTTAAACCTCCGTGAGCGGCTCCAAAATTTTGAAGGTATTGCCAAAAATCTGAATGAGATGCGCCAAAATGTAAAAGAAATTCGCAAAAATCTGATAGAAATTATCCAAAATCTGAAAGAAATTCGCCAATATATGTAAGATGAGCCCCAAACCCAGGATGAAATTTCCCAAAGAATGGATGAAACGGACCAAGGTGAGGATGTTTACCTCTAGATCATAGAAGAATGCTTTCAAAACATAAAAAACAACAAAATTAATATAGAGGAAGACCTCAATGGGATTAAAAAGGTCCCCTCATGGATTGCAATGAACTCTAGTTTGATAAACAGTTTACCTTAATTCTCCCTTCTATCAGGACATCTCAAAAAAGCGTCATATTATTTTAAATATTTAAAACTTTTAAATACATTGAGATCGAAAGAAATCGGTCAAATTGAAAAAAAAAATTTGGGAATTTTCTTTCCATATTTTAAATATTTGTATGTTAATAAATTTTGTTTGCTGATCTTTCATTACTTTAGAACCGCTTCAGAGTAAGTATTTGTGGAATGAATTCTTTGATACTGAAAGAGTTTATATGAAGATAAGATTTTCTGCTTCTATAAATGATTAGGAGCTTATATATTAATTAGTCCTGTAACTTTATTTAACATTTTTAAACAAATATTAGTTTAAAAGAAATTAGTGATTGCTTCACAAGGTTGACTCAAAGCTTAACACTACGGCATTAAATAACTAATCCTAACTATTCAATGCCCTAAGTTTTATTTTTTTCGTTTGTTGATATATTTGAAATTTATAAAATTTATAATTACGTGTACCAAAACCATAACCTTAGGTTGTTTTCGTTACATGAATTTCACAAGGACTGTCAAGGTTGCACAACATTTAAATAAGAAATTTCAAACTTGCACGTATCTCGACTATCGTGTTCAAAAAATTCCATAGGTTAAAGAAAATACATAAAAATTGTATTTCCTAAGAAAATTTTTAAGTAACTTGACCTACTACTACTATCACTACTAATGAATTTAAACATCTAGAAAATGCGTTTTTTCCCAAATGGAACAC
>JABUQX010105618.1:52500-62550 GCA_015478945.1 Trachelipus rathkii
TTATATTAATATTAATGAGTTTATAATTATATATATGATATATATATGATATAGTATAATATATAATATAAGTATATATTAATATAGTATATATATAATATAAAAGAGGAGACATGTATATATATATAATATACTATTATAAGTATAATATATATGTATATATTATTATATCATATATATTACTATATATAATAGTATCATATATAATATATACTATTATATCATATATAATTATATAATATAATATTTAATATATATAAATTATTATTATATATATATACTATATATAATATATATATATATATTATATATATATACCTGATAATATACATAGGACGATATATAGGTAGGTAGATGGTCAATAAGTGGTTCATCAATTTCATTGGTACATTGGTTCACCAATCGGTTTATTTAAAGAGCCCATACTACTAGAAAAACTAACTGGTTTAAACTCATAAATAAAAACGCATGACATATTTAATTTACTAAAAAATTATATTATTATTATTGTATTATCTTATAGCATGTTAATATGGTATTTACTAATTACAGTTTTTTCACTCCAACAGAGTAATTCCTTTTGCACCACAAGAGCATATGAAGAGGGGAGCAATTTCTGCTTCATAGGAACATTTTGACAAACTAATATATGATAGTTTGTGAGATGAGTATAATTGAATGCATATAGTATAAAGAGAAAAGCCCCAGCCTTCCACTCATACCCTATTACTATATTACCTTTCTAATTTGAGATATATCATACTAGTATGCAATATAGTACAGTAACATCATTTACCTAAACTACTCTAAGTAAGCTTAACACTATGAGTATACTAGTAACCTAGTACTACTACTACCACTTATATAGGCAGCTATCTACATCAATAGTGGGTTCTATATACCTCACTTTGTGAGCCTAGAGGGCCACACCCTATTACACCTATCACCTATACCTACTATAAAAACTAAGTCACTGTCACATATAATTAGTATTTGTAAATTTAATCATTTCACTTAAACTATGAATTCTTGATTGCGAGACGCTTCTTGCGTGTAACTTGCCTCTGCAATCATTCTCTACATCTTATCCCACTCTCCGCAATGCGCGAATTCCTACATTTCACATAGAGAACTCTTTATACATAATAACTACATTGTGGATTTCGTTGTCAGTACAATCCAGCATGTAAAACTAGCACTGGGCATAATGCACAGGAGCACATAGACAATCACGTACACACCTTACAAATGTGATATGCACACTGAGTTTCTCACTATTATTTAGGAAACCAATCCAGTGAATCATGGCAGTCTACAGAACAGCTTAACTCCTTATCTCACCCTCAACAAACAAGCCAATTCCTATCATATCAAGTAAAAAGAATGAGCGTATCTATCAGGTCATGTAATCATGTTATTTCTACGATTCTAACATTATTTATTGAATGTACTCACCAGAATTTTGCTGAAAACCAGCATACTATCACTCAGACCGCAACTACTATCCCAGATGGATGAGTATTAATCAAACAGCAGATAGAGACATTTAAATCGGAATAACTGCAGTACTCTGGTGAGTTAGAGATGGCCAAACTCTTCTGTATACAGCTCATATACAAAGAAGGCTAAACACCGTCACTATTATGCATTAAATAGTCTCAACCTATTTAGCAATTGCACATCTCTGTATGCTCAGACTAGTGACTCAATTGTCATCTTATCCCACCAGACTCACCTCTCAACATGATCAAAATTAAGATTAGAACGGTATCACTTATCAACCACATACTGGATAAGCATATCTGCTCAATGAACCACTTTATCCAACACGCAATGCTATATGTTCGCAACAGTTATATACTTATATGTATCAACGTTTCGGACTTGCTGCACACATCGATCGTAGCAACCATTAGGAAATTGGTCTGGGAAAGCTATAGGTAGGTTAAACCAAGTTATTCTACGGCTATAAGATATTCTATAAATGCTAGTCATACATACCTACATGCTTTACGACATTTATAATGAAACTGAATCATCTCCAACTCACTCTCGAGTCGCATCGTCCCTGTCCTCAACTTCAGCATCGGTTCACGATAACCTTCTCACTCTTCTCTCATCTCTCATCTCTCTCACTACCTTCTCAAACCCCTGTCTCTCATCTCAACTCATACTCACCCTCTCTCCTCTCTCCGCTCTCGTCTCTCTCTCTCTCGCTGGCAAAATCTCCTCTACCAATTCTCTTCAATTTAGGAATGTGAATGGAAGGAACAAATCACCCAAATCATTCTCTCACTCTTTCACTATCATCTCTCTCATTGCTTAGCTGAGCACCCCTACACTCCTCTCCGCACTTCCTCTTCTGCTCCCACTCTCTTCCCATCGAATTCTACACCTCTCATCCCAAGCTCACTCCCATCCCTCTAATCTCTTCTTCATAACTCCTTCCGATCTCATCTACCAAATTCTTAGCGTCAGATATAACCTGCATCACTGCGTCAGACATCAACACATTGCCTCCCCTAGTCTCTCTCATCTCTTCGTCACTTCTCTCAAATATTCAAATCATCTCAAGTCACTTTTCAAGACCTCTCTACACTTCTATAGTTCTATAATATAAAAAATATTTTATGATATTAAACAAATGTATTAATTACATTAACTATATATTGAGTATAATATATTCTCATTCTACTAGTCAAAATGCACTCATACCTCATACTAAAACCGTATAATCACTTTTAATGTTACGACTTTGGTTTCTACTCTTTGTTTCACATATTGATAATAGATAGCTCTGCATCCCTAATCGTTAATTACCATTAATAGATTACTGTACCTGGTTTGCAATTATATATTACCTAATAAAAACTACTCAAAGCATATACAAATTTATCTATACTCTCTCCTCATTTTATCCTCAACCATCATTAGTGATTTTTCAATCATAAATAAGAGACTGGTTGATCTCCCATACCAATTACACACGAAATTTCATCCTTGCAGAGAAATATGTATATAACTGGGGAACAAAATTAAATATTTTATTTTTTTCCCCAGTAATAGATATCTCTCTTTTTCTTATGTTCATATACTATCCGAAGATATTCAGTATAAAGTACATTTCAAAAACCTTTTTTTTCAGATAGAGATATTATATATTATACCATATAGCCTAATATCTTTCCGCTCAACACTCAATACTCGACACTAATATTCTTCCTATTTGCTTGTAATTCGCTGTTTATGTAAAAGAGCTACAAAGAAATAATCCAATAATTTAATTACCAGCTTTACATGTCTATCTTAAATGCGAAAATGGTAAAAAAAATTTAAAAGAATCTAAAAAACACACTTTATTAACGGCGAATTTTAAAGATATCGTATTACTACGTAGAGGTCATCACTATGTAGGTGATTAACTAGCAGTGTTTCCTGCTGCATGTGATCTTTAATGCCTGTTTAAACCATCTAGTTTAAAGATCAAGAAACTATATCCTCGAAACATGAACATCAGTCTAAAGAAATCTGTTGATCTTCAACACATTACACAAACCATCCCAATGCTAATCATCCAAAATCATATGCCCATATCACCAAATATCACTTCGGACTCCAGTATGATAAAACAACCCAAAGTCACGAATATAAAAAACATCATATCGAGTTGATTTTTATTCTGGTTTATTCTGTACAATGAAATACATCGAATTCAACTTTCCCTCACGATTTTTTTGTTTTCTCTGTGAGGTGGTTAAACTCATCGCCGTTTCTGTCATGTTCCTAACCCCTATATATACTGAATCCTTTTAATTCGACTAGTATATCATTATACGCCCTAAAAATTACTATATGTCTTCTGTGTACCCATATCCAATAACCCATGACACATTCTCAACTATACACCTATTATTATCATTATTACCTGATAATATATAATAATAGTTATGTTAATACAGATTTATTGTGAATGATGTATCCCCTCCGTATGACTCATTCACGTCCACTCTACAGTCTCATTAGATATAGCATATATTCATCAGTTTGTAATAGCATACCTGATATATACCTATACGTCTAGAATGTATATTTACTTAAAGAGCCAGATTTTCCCCTGTTTACTATGCTCGTCATTCGATTGAAAACATGGGCCTGCTGTGAAATGCATCCCTTTTTGCAGAGAGGTAATATACCAACATCTTCTACAGTTATATAGTGACAATAGCCGGAGCCGAATATATATTATTTGAGATTGAGCCGTTATTATCATATAAGAGCTATAGACCTATATATATTATTATTGAGTAGAAATTAATTAGTGGATGATATTCGATAGCCGGTATAATAATATAGAGCTAAGTAGTACATTAGAGGTATAACTGGTGGAACTAATAACTTAAATAATAACGCGGTAATATAGGGCTTCCCGTAGTATTATTATCCAGGCTAGATGACAATTTGAAATACTTACATGTGATATACTTTTATATAGTGGAAATAATTATTACGAACTTCGTATCTATATTTTCTAATGTGATTTTTATGCTTGTTTTTATTTTATCTATTTTATATTTTATCTAATATTCATTTATTTATCATTATTTTCATTTTTTGCTTATCAAATCTGAGCTGAATCTGAAGACATAGGCCGACAGTCGTGTTATTGGTGGCCTTGATTACAGAACCACTGATTATGGTCTCAAGGGATATTTTGAAATGTATGGGGAGATTGTTGATGTGGTTGTAATAAAGGATCCGAAGACTAGAACTTCACGAGGGTTTGGGTTTGTTACGTTTTCATTGGCTTTCATGGCGGATGAAGCAGTACCGGAGTCGGTAAATGCCGGCACACAACACGCTCTCCACTATAATTAGATTGGGACCGCAGTTTAGACAACAAAGTAGATACACCAGCAGAGACGAGTTTGTCTACTCCCACGTCAAATTGAGCCCAAATAATCTCTCTGAAGCTTTGGGTGAAACCTTGTTCAACAAATTCGACTCTCTGACTTGTAAGGATCACTACTCAAGCGATATACTTTCATTGATAGAATGATTGTCTCAAGTATTCATTTACCATTCCCTGTTTCTTCTCACATCCTTACCTCATTTTCAAAGCTAACAGTGTTTTCTACTCATAACATATCGTTCTTGCATTTTTATTCTGTTCTACACTCCGAGCGTGCATTATATAATAATCTATTATAGAAAACACACGCGACGTATATATCTAGCTCGCTCAGTCTTAACTTAACTTATGATATGTCCATTATTAATTATTATTCCTCTGCACTACAGCATGTTAGAACTTCTCTAGGATCTCCATATTACCACTGCTTATCATCCAGAGCATGACACGTCTATCCATCACTCAATCACTGACATCAGTGGGATTACTATACCACTCTGCGGGCTGAGACAAACCTATCCTGGGCTTAGCATGGATGCCATCATACTCGTAGGCGCGCAAAGTTCACTGCGAGGAAAGACTTATATGCCTCGTCATTTAAGCATTCAAGCTGGCTCTTCATCATAGCTAGAGATTTAGGAATGTGCCTGCGGAGCAAGGCTGGCACTGCTGCTCCTGACCATTGCGGTCTGGACTCATACCAAATGCTTCATCCACGAATTTCTTATGTCGCAGGGGTATCCCCGACCTCCCCATTTTGCTCCTCCAATTCGTCCTCAATCACAGTCGTTCAATTAGAATTTCCTCTCCTACATCTCGTTGCATCCTTTCTCTGATGGGCTCGTTGCGCCATGGTCCTATCATCCTCGCGCGAGAGAATCCTCACATAGTAAACACAAGTTCTTTTACTCCTATACACTCACATCGACCTCTGAATGACAACGTCAGACACTATTGCATGCTCACCTCCAGAATCTCTCACGTTTCTGCTAACGTAAGTGATCCAAAATCACGCTATATCCATATTGCACTCTCGTCCTATTGAGAACTGAGCAGACTGTCCTCCTGTACTATCAGATCCTAAACACACCAATGCGAAACTCTAGCCTTGATCCGCATAACTTCCTCTTTACGTCTCACGGTATTCACCTTCTTCAACACTCTCCAGGTGATCCTTTCTCACATGTCACGGTTTCAGACTTAAGCACTGTTCGTTAATATGCCTGCATTCCACTTCTGTTACTGTTCCTGGTACCATCCAAAACTCCTCTCAATCAAAAAATATTATTTATTTTATATCTATTATGACCAGACATTTTACGTATTAATTTATAACCCTTGATTCTCATTCTTCAACCTTTCGAGCAGGAACTCTATAACTTCTATCCCAGGAAGCTCTTCGTGGAAGGAAGCGCCCGAAACAGTTAACAAGAATGGGAATAGGAGAGGCACGCCTCAACCCTGCTACTCACCGTACGTTTCACCATGTCCTACCATCGGTGATGCGGTAGTACTTAATCTCAAACTGCATGAAATGGATTCCTGAGAGGGGAGGTGTGCCAGAATAAGCACTACACCCGTTCGAAAATCCCTGAGCTCACTAAGTATCTTAAGAACTATTAATCGTATAACGAACGAGGCATCGCATAGATACAGAACTGATGTGAGGAGTATTAGCCATATGGTAAGAGCATAACACAAGAAGGAATCTGGTATTTTGGGGATGAGGCTCTTAGCAAGGAGGCAGCTAACTAGGGTAGATAGTGAAGAAAGTTGAAGAAAATGGTAAATAGTGCCAGGTATAGATGATAATTACACTGGTGAAATGATTCAGACGGCAAGGCGAGATGGTGATTGTTGGATTTGGTATAGTTGTGTGGGAAGTTCTGGAAGTTTAAGGAGAGGTCATATGTTCCGCAGGGATTGGCAGGGAGAGGCAAGCCAATAGTACTCTGACCCTGATACTATCTACCGGCTATTAAATGCAGTCAATAACGGGAAGATAAGGGGAACACTGTAAAAGTAATTCCAGCTTTCATGTTGAGACCATGTTGTTCAATGGAAAATGATCATATGCATCGGTATCATCATTAACGCGTCTCGAGACAATAGTAGCGTGCGGGTGCATACGAGTCGAATCTGAACGCTAATCTTGATTCTGGCCAGTAATCAAGGTGGCGTTATAGACCTACGAGCGGCATCAAAGCTAGGATATGTGGAAGCACTCCAACTAAATTCTTATACTATCATTTGAAACTACACTAGATTGAGCAAAATTGAGCCAGGAAAAGAAGAATAAATTGGTAAATTTTAGGTTTATAGCTTTTGCGCCATTATTTAAATCAGTCATCACAGGCGTACTTATGATAGGCACGTCTCTAATGAGAAGAAGCTCCTAGGGTGAGACAGGTCCATTGATAATAGTACATAATATAAATAGGATGGTGTATTTGATGTGGCTAATACTTTCTGCACATGGAATCCAAAAGTACAGTATTGACGGAATACTACGCAATCGGCATCGTGTATATTGAATAATTGTGTCAATGTGATTGTTTAAAAGATATTCAACACTAGCTGCAGCGCGGTAGCTGAGTAGCCAGCCATCGGGTGTATCAGTGTCTTCCTTGGTTACTTTCATATTTGTATATGCGTGAATGGGGTTCGCCTTAAGACTGAGTCGGAGTCTTCATATAGTGAATGGAGAAGGTAGGTGAGTGGAGGGTAGCTCCTTACACTTATTATCAATGCTAGGATGATCTCCTGGTTTCTATGTGTTGGTAGAATTCTGAAGAAGAATTGAGAGATTCACTGGTCAAGGGAGTCTGTCGTAAAAAGGAGGCAGCTCTTTGTGTCAGGAAACAAGAAAATACGTAATAAGAAGTAGGCGCGTTAGTCAAATGGAGTAGATGAGTGAACCATGTGTACCGTACTCAGTGTGAGACCACAGTCTGAGAATTAAATTGAGTCTGAGCGTAAAGTTATTCCAAATTCTTGTAGAACTTATGTTTGGATGAAAGGAGAGGACTGATACCAAAGATGTCTAGCTAATGGTAAAGTTGCTGGAACTGGCAGGCCAAGCTGTTGTGTGCTGCGTGCCCTATATCCTATAATTCGATTGTGGATGTAAAGGCAAACTAGGGTAAGCTCTTGAGTAGCGTTAACGCGTCTTACCCATGAGGGTATGTTGCTTTCAACCCCTCTGTCTCTAAGTCCCTCGAGAGTGATATCATATATAGTGAGACCTCTCACATAGGTACATGCACTATTATGGAGGCTACATAACTTCCAAATGACCTAACAGTCTACAATTCACTCGTATCAGATGGAAACAATCCAGTCCTCACGCTATGTGCGATCATGTTAATGTCACTAGTAATTGGAAGTATCATCTGAATAACATGAGGCTGACTGAACTACCATTCTTCACTTTCTCAACCCTATCCCATCTACCTCCTCCTTACTAATAACCTCATCCCCAAAATACTGATTTCTTCTTACAACTAAGATGTGGCCACCATCAAAACCTACAATCACACATTAGTTGAACATGTCTATACAACCGATACCCACATTCCCACATTTCACATCATTACGTGAGTATAATGATTGTGCAGCAATTTTCCGCATAGTGAGTACGTCATATCTTGAGTCGCAAAACTGCGCTAACACACTCTAGCGCACACTCTAGTCGCAATTTTTCATTCACAGATTACAAATAAGCATCACTATTCTAAAGCTCTCACAATTAGACATTAAGTCATAATAAGTTTTCAGTCATATACTTCCTCTGAGAATTGCGCATTACTTAACCTATCGCCGTCTGTGTCAACTATATAGTCCGATAAGCGTCAATGTCACCTATTATCTGCTTCGCGTAGATTGTGCCTCAACACTAATCTCATAGGGCGCGCTCAGCTATTAAAGCTGCTCTGAAAAAACTGATGTAATTCGAGGTAAAATGAGGGAATGAACTTGAGCGCTTCATGGAATGAGTTGTGTGCTGCCTGATGACGATGAATACACGCTTCTTAAGTAGTAAATTAAAATCAAACATGTAAGTTTTAATCACAATCGCACTTATAGGTACATATACTGCGATAGCGATGGCTATTGTCATCCAAGTGAAACTGAGTCAATGCAGCTATTCTCGGCATTTTACTGACAGCTGGAATGCACCCAAGCTAAATAGTCTGGATTTTGACTCTATTGAATCAAAGTGAATGTCATTGCAAACAGAAAGGCTTATATCAGTTGCATGAGTTTTGACCAGATCGCCCTAGAAGCAAAGGCCATGTGCATAAATACCTGGAGTGAATGGCGGAGTTCTTTGATCTGAGGGGCGTGCCTTCCTGTGTGAACGAACATTCCAGGCACACTAATGCACCTTTGAGCACTACCAACAATTGCTTATACCTTCATTGATGAGACTAGCACAGTTGACCGGTCTTCCAGTCAGTCAGTTGCTTCAGGTGAACCACACTCAACTTGTCGACATATTTCTATTTTGACTGCATCCTGACTTTCAACTACGCGTGATAAACTGCTCGTTGCAGGTGGAGCGAGTGAGTCTAGTGCTCGGTGGTATCTTTTCTCTTGCTTCTATGAGGTCTTCTTCATGTTCTTTCTGCTACTATTCTTCACCTCCACCCCCATTAACTTCTGCGTCAAGCGGAACGAAAGGTAACAGAAAGTATTTAAGTATATCTTCTTATACTGATACCTTTTCGAGAGTAGTATCCACCTCATTTCACTCTCACTACATACTCAAGTACCCAATATACCCACTTATAACATATTAATTTTACATAAACATAACAATATATGATATATAATAAATATATATATATATACCGAATAATCTACCTATTCGCTTAAATAATATATACCCCTACACTTATATTATAGATTTAACATCCAACACAATACTTAATTATATCACTTAATTTTTAAAATATTAATATACAATATCATATATATATATACTACTTATATATATATATACACGTATATTATATATATATATATATTATATATATATATTATTATATTACCGTATATATAATATATTATAAATTATATACATACTAATATCATATATATATATATAACTAATATAATATATATAAGTACTAATTGCC
>JABUQX010105619.1:0-12500 GCA_015478945.1 Trachelipus rathkii
TTTCCACTCCTCGCTTGAGGCCCCACACTAGGGTCTAAGAGATATTGAAAGCATGGAGTTATATCGATGAAACTCTCCATATATATAAGGAATTTTTTTATGAACTGGCAAACATCTCGCATGGTGTGTGTGAGTATGCGTGCAGCCATAGGGATTTATTCCGCTAAATAATTGGATCAAGGGTCCGCCCGAGCCGGATTGCGAGCATTCTTCAGGGGTATCACTAGCATTCCATCTTCCTAGCTTGTAAATTTGTTATTGCTCTTGGTAGCGCATGATTTTCCGCCAAATTGCGGCTTCTAAGTTTGAGTTCACCGCTTTGTTGTTCAGTTGAAATTATAGTCTTAAATTGTCTTCGTTTTCTTTTGTTCCCCGATAATATGAAATAGTCTTTAAGAGAAAGCCTGTCAAGCAAGCAACAAATAGAGAAGTGTTCATGTTTAGCGTACTTACGTGTTAGTAAACTACCCGCGTCACCGCCGTGAAAACACTTAAAACGAGTTGCCCTCACCAGGGAGACAGGTACAACAGCCGGCCGGGTGAATTCACTGAGTCAGTGGCCCCGGGCCGACGTGAGGGTCACGGAACATCCCCGAAAGGTTGACCCTTGCCCAAGGGGAACGGGCCGTCGAGCGAAGTCGGGCCGAGACGCGACCCACGCCGAACTATTCACGGAGTCGGGAACGACGGGAAGGAAAATCCACGTAGTGCTTACTCCTTAAGGACAGTCGAACGGGAAGGGAACGGCTAAAAACCTACGCCGTTTCAAAGGAATCGGGCGCTGGAAAATCCACGAGCGTGCTTCACTCTTGTTGGGATTCAAAGTCGGGAAAACGGAAGAGGTGGGAGCAGGTTATCTGTCAAGGGTTGGTGTCAAAACGGGAGCATAGTCACGCGCGCCAATGGTAACATAATTCCATACGTATATCAATCGACCCAGTGATAGCTGCTACGGTGCGAGGTATCACGTTAGAGCTTCATAAGAAATTAACGGGAGCTTAGAACCCCTCCGCCTCGCTATCCGCGGCAGCTGCGAAGGTGCTTTGTCGGATTCGCCACATAGTAATTTTTCTGGCATCCCACGGGGATTTTTTGTTCGATGAGCGCATGCCGCGTTTGTTGTGACTCGGTGGAGCGCAGGTATTTGACCACGTATATTGGAAGAATTCCAATGCCTAAACGCTCCGGGACCGGACTCGTTGTTGCATCCTGGATGTCTTCTTTGAAGCACTTTGGTGTACAAGACGTGATGACGCGGTATTTGGCTAAGTTGAATAAGGGGGTTCAAGGTGAGCAATTAGTCGAATAGGTGAGGAATTGTCGAGGTTGGCATGCGATAGAGCCAGGAGATCGACCGAAGAAGGCCGGAGCTATTTATGCGGAATTTCAGCGAGAACAATTGTATAAAATAATGATTATATATCAGAACACTCTGGATTTTTTCTTCTTACATACAATTTTAAAATATTTATAAATTAAAAAGTATTAATAAAAAATATCCCAAGTTTAAAAAAAATAATGTTAATAAATATATGTGTTAAAAATAGGTCTGTAATGAGTTACAGTTTTAGGTTCCCTATAAATTTTTAATAAAAAATGTTTAAGTATAATAAAAAATGAATGACACAAGTATAATGAAAAGATATTATTTAAATTAAGTATTGAAATAAAAAATGAATGACTTATAGTATATATATTTTTCATTCGCGGGCTAATAATTGCGCCTGCGGGCGCACGCGGCGGGCTGGAAACGCGGAAAAATATGCGCTTCGAGCACGCGGCGGCGGACGCGGCGGCGGTGGCTTTGTGCCCCGAGGACCGCGGCGCGGGCATGTTTGATATTGACTTTGTGCGGAAGGCGCATACTGCGCCCTTGGTGTTCCGATTATGACTTAGGGGAAGACATCAATATTAGCTCTGTTCTATATGTAGGAAGAGCATGAGCCATCAAAGATGATCATCAAAGATGAAATCATCATATAGATGGTATCAAAAGATGACGTCATCAAGATGAGTCAGCAAAAGATGAAACCTCAAAGTGCAGCATCAATGCTGAGCATTAATTCTGAGGCATCAAAGTTGAGGCATCAAATTGAAGGCATCAAGAGTGAAGGGCACTAAATCTGTGTGTGAGTGTAATTGTAAGTGTATCTGTGTGTGTGCAGTGAATGTATATGGGCTGAGTGTAAGTGTCTATGGCTAGTGTAAGCGCATATAAGTGTCATAGTGTTGTATGTATGAAGTGAAAGTGTCTTGCTGGTGAGTGTGACGTGTAAGTTGTATATGCGCGGTTTAGTGTAAGTGTCATTTGAAGTGTAAGTGCTTATAAGTTGTCATAGTGTGTATAAGTGTCATAGTGCAAGTGTCTATGGGTAAATAGTGTATTGTTGAAGTGTGTGTGCAAGTAATATATATATTATATATATATATATAATATATATATATATATATATATTTATATAATATATATATATATATACTATATATTATATATATATATATAGGCTATAAGTGGTAGAAAAAATACTAACTCATAGTAGGAAGCATTCTACAACTTGTAATATTACACCAATCGAAATCCTCATACCTTATAAACCTAGGGTAGACCACCCATATATAGGCTAATTCGGGGTCAGGGGAGGCTAGAAAAGGCTTGAAAAAGTGGCACTCAGTTTGGCACTATGTGCACTCACTTGCACTATGTGGCACTCTACTCTGCACTCATTGCACTCACTTGCCACTTATTGGTACTCATTGGCATCACTTGCCTCTCACCTGCACTCATATAATACTCATAGAATAATCATAGAACACTAATAGACATCACTAGATACATTACGTTCAAAGTAGGAACGAAATATGTGACGGGTTGGACACGAGTGGCCAAAAAATTATCGGTGGGCCAAAATTGACCCAGGGTATCTGGAGGTCAAGGGCGAAATATCATGGCCAAACAAGGTTAAGACATCAAAAAAGCTAAGTGCCCTTAAAGGAAGCGACGAAGAATTACCGTGCGCCAAAACTCGACATATGAGACCAAAGGTTGTTCGAAAAATTAGGGTCTCAAAAATTAGGTCTCAAAAAATAGGGACTCTCAAAAATAATAGGTTCTCAAAAAATTAGGGTTCTCAAAAAATTAGGGTTCTCAAAAAATTTGGGTTCTCAAAAATTGGGGGGGTGGTGCACGTACAACGGTTGCTACGCAACCGTTCAGCGCAACCCTTCTTCGAAGGGTTGCAAAAAATTAGGGTTCTCAAAAAATTTGGGTTCTCAAAAAAAATTTGGGTTCTCAAAAAATTTGGGTTCTCAAAAAAATTTGGGTTCTCAAAAAATTTGGGTTCTCAAAAAATTTGGGTTCTCAAAAAATCCGGGTTCTCAAAAAATCCGGGTTCTCAAAAAATCCGGGTTCTCAAAAAATCCGGGTTCTCAAAAAATCCGGGTTCTCAAAAAATGGTTCTCAAAAAAAGCGTGGCAAGGCCCAAAAAAAGTTAAGGTAAAAAATTCAGGTTGCCCAAAAAGGTCAAGGTCAAAAAGGTCGCGGTAAAAAAAAAGGTCAAGGGCAGGTAAAAAGCGCTGTGGTCAAAATGACCAACACGTCCAATATTACCCTATTACTACTGAGAACCACCCGTGGCTTGCGGGCGGGATAACGGTTAATTTTGGAGTTCAGAGCAAATGTACGAGCGTGAATGAGGAGGAAGTTCAGCGGAATTTTCCCCGGGATCGGAAGCGGGTAGACTTCCCATAGTCTCGAAAAATGACGTTTGTGTTGTGCCACAGGGCGGTTTTCGTGTTCCGAATGAGGTATTAAATAGTCCTAGCGAGGAGGTTCAGAGCAGTTACGTTTCGGGCAGTACGAATGATGTCAGTGGGGAGTCTAGCGAGGCTCATTCATGTTTGAATGTTGGTCATGTTGTGGAGGTGATGACAGTTCAGGGTTTATCGGGGCACAAGGGTATGGATGATGTTGATTGGGATCCATCTTGGGTGCTGCCAGAGTCGGTAGTTCCGGGAATCGTGCAGCGTTTTGAGTCGGAATGGGGAGGGATAGAATCGGGAGAGCCCGAAGTTTCGGAGCCAGGGATTGAGGTTATGATGATTAAAGTCATGCCATGGGGTACAGAGGTGGAGAAGTGGGAGTCGGGAGCTCTGGAGCCACAGATTGAAGTCTCGAATAACGGAGTCGTGATGTCGGAGTCGGGAGAGTCAGAAGCGCTGGAGTCAAAAATCGGAATCGGGAGCACCGAGCTTGTGTTATCGGAGTCGGGAAAATCGGAGTCGTTGGAGTCTGGAGTCGAGCTGAATTATGGAACTTTCGGGCGGTGGTTTCCGGGTGGTGAACTATGGTGTGAGTCATTGTCTTGTTTCCTGATCATTGGTCTCGTTTATTTTTCATTTCACTATGGTTTTGACATTTTTTTTTGGTATTGGGTATGTATACATTTGTATATTCTCGTGTTATTGGGCTGATGAGTCTTCTTACGTGATCATCTGGGTATATCTTGCTGTTGCTTTATAATGTCTTTCGCGAAGTGCCGTTTTTTTTATTTGTTTTTTGTTTTGATGCTTACATGTTTTTCCTGCTTCCTTCCCCGTGAGCGTTGCTATATAGTTTTGTTTTTCCGCGTGTTGGGCGTCGCCGATTTTGGGCCAATGATATGGTTTGCTGATGCTTTATATTGTGTTTTGTCATGAAGTGCTGTTTTTATTGCCTCAGGTCCCCAATTGGTATATATTTTTGTTTTTTTGTCTTCCCGTGAGTGCTGTTTATGGCTTGCTTTCTGTGTACTGATTGTTGCTGACCTTAAGTCAATGGTTCCCGTTTTTTCTTTTTTCCCTTATCGTTTTTTTTTGAGTGGCCAAGTTACTAAGGTTTCATGTTTTTATTAAAGTCCAGTGTTAACCTTGTAGTGTCTTTTCAGAGATGTCCTCCGTCATTGGTGAAGCGAAGTCTGCAGCCGGAATTGGAGAAACAGCGAGCCCAACTTGTTCTTGAAACCCACCAGGAGGTGGCGCAAATCCCGGTGGAGGGGCGGATCGAGCTTGTCAGGAGCCCTCCTCGCCGCGGAATTAACAACTGCAATTATTCAGTGAATTAACAGCGAGAGCTTTTGGTGGCCTTCCTTGGCCGTCACTTATACCACCATTTATTTACAACGACGAAGTACCGTTGGAAGAACCACGAAATTTCGAATCGCCGCGTGCTCAGATGCCATGATGAAGAATTTATCAGAGAAATTTGATTGTATATTTTTTGTAAAAATTATGTAAATTATTTTAAAAAAAAAAAAAAAAAAAAAAAAAAAAAAAAAAAAAAAAATAAAAAAATACATGGTGCTCTAAAAAAAAAAAAAAAAAAAAAAAAAAAAAAAAAAAAAAAAAAAAAAAAAAAAAAACTGATTATTATGTCCTTAAGTGTTTTCCTTATTTTATTTTATTTATGTTTACTGCGGTGTTGCCGGTTCCCAAAGAAATGAATGGGCGGGGAGGGCATTGAGTGAAAAGGAAAATGTATTGCTTAAGTGTTAGGTTAGTGTATAGTTTTAGTGAAGATAGTAGGGACTATCTTGGGGGGGAGTAATGTAGTGAATTGAGGGTTCTTATTATTATTATTGCTTATGGTCATCTTTATTACTTTTTCATCATTTTAGTGTTAGGTTAATTATCATTTATTTCATCCTTTTTGTTTCTTTTTAAATTTAAAGTGTAGCGTAATATGTTAGCGAGACAGTCGCGATAGGGATCCTGTGTGACCTTAAATAAAATATTAAGAGCGTTGACGGAGTGAGCGGCAAACAGTGTAAAGGAATAGGAGTCCTAGGAAATTCAAGTTTCCACCCCTTTGGGTAAGTTATGAAACTAGTGGACGCACTGTATGTAGGAGTTAGGTTAGATAATGGGGCTAATAAGTGTACTTGTCTGTTGCAGGTGGAATTAACTGATGCGGGATTTGTCAACTGACGCGGGATTGGACAATTAATAAGGGAATTCTCAGAGCTTAGTCTGGGATTTCTTAACTATTAAACGACTTCTTGGAACAACCATTAAGGGACTCCTAAAATTATTGAAGGAGCCTCGCGAACGACCGAAGAACTGTTTCCTCATATTTGAAGGAACGAGTGCGTGCACTAGCGCCTAGCTTCCGCGGAGACTGCCCGCGGAATTGATCATATTGAAATCCATTCCACAACTGGGCAACGAGATTGAAAGCAGAGTTATATCGAACTCTGCCATATTAAGGAATATAACGGCAACATCGCAGTGGGTCGTGCACCATAGGGGACGCTTTGGGTGGGCATTTCAGGGGTATCACTGGCACGTCCATCTTCCTAGTTTGTAATATTTGTTATTGCTCTTTAGCGCATGATTTTCCGCAAATTGGCGGCTCTAAGTTTGAAGTTCACGTTTGTTGTTCAGTTGAAATTATAGTCTTAAATTGTCTTCGTTTCTTATTGTCCCCGATAATATTGAAATAGCTTTAAGGGAAAAAGGCCCTTGTCAATCAAGGCAACAAAATAGAGAAGGTGTTCTTTTTAGCGACTTACCGTGTTAGTAAACTACCCGGCGTCCACCGCCGTGAAAACCATTAAAAGAGTTGCCCTCACCAGGGATACAGGTACAGCCGGCCGGGTGAATTCACTGAGTCAGTGGCCCCGGTCCGGACGTTTAGGGTCACGGGAACATCCCCGAAAGGTTGCCCTTGCCAAGGGGAACGGGCGCGGTCGAGCGAAGTCGGGCCGGAGACGACCCACGCCGAGTTCCTCGGAGTCGGGAACGGACGGGAAGGGAAATCCACGTAGTGCTTCACTCCCTTAAGGGACAGTCGGGAACGGGCTAAACCCACGTCCGTTTTAGAGGAATCGGGCGGTAGGAAAAATCCACCGAGGTGCTTCACTCGCGTAGGGATCAAAGTCGGGAAAACGGGAGAGGGTGGGAGCAGGTTAATCTGTCAAGGGTTGGTGTCAAACGGGAGCATAGTCACCGCGGCCAATGAACATAATCCGATACTATATCAGATCGAACCCAGTGCATAGCTGTAGCGGTTGCGAGAGTATTGTCACTTTAGAGCTTCATCAACGAATTAACGGGAGCTTAGAACCCTCCGCCCTCGCTACCGCGGCAGCTTGCGAAGTTGCCTTTGTCGGATTCGCCACAATATATATAATAATATATATATATATAATATATATATATATATAAATTATATATATTATATATATATTATATATTATATATATATTTATATATATATATATATATATATACTATTATATATAAATATATAAAGGACAAATTAAAAGTAGTCTTCTTATGCTTCAGTGAAGTGCGTGGCTTTTTTTTTTTTGAGGAGTGTTGAAAATTTAATTTGTAATATATGAAAAGTTTTTTATTTATTTATAGAAAAAAATTTAATAAAATTTATATGAATGCTGATGATGTGATGGGCATTGATGTTAATTTGAAATGTAGCCCCAAATTATTATGTAAAATGCGCAGTATTTTTAAAATTTATTCGTTAACATTGAGAGAATAAAGTTTTATTTTCTACTTTTGCTTTCTGAAACCTTCAAAAGAAGCGGTAAGCTTCCATCACCATAGGCGATTTGATTTCGTACAACAAAAATCTTGATTGACAAAGATTTCTTATAATATATATATATATATATATATATAATAATATATAATATATATTATATATTATATATATATATATATATATATTATATATATATATATATATATAATTATTATTACATTACATTATATATATATATATATATATATAGATATTATATATATATATATAGATATATATATATATAATATATAATATACTACTATATATATATTATATATATATATATATATATATATATATATTATGATATATTATTACATTATATATATCATATATATAATATATAATATATATAATATATATATATATATATATATAATATATATTATATATAATATATATCATATTATTACATTATATATATATATATATAGTATATATAATTATAATATTATATATATATATATATATATATACTATATATATATATATATAGATATATATATATAATATATATATATATATAATATATATATAATTGCAGCCCCCATCCAAAGTTATCACGAAGCCGCACTGTGTATATATATATAATATTATATATATATAGTATATATATAATATATATAATATATATATAATATATATATTATAGTATATATTATATAATATATATATATATATATACTGTGGCGTTTGGTGGAAGGGGGGCTGCGATGTCCACACGCAAGAGTCCAAAAGCAGCCCCCCGGACGAACGCCAAATTTATCGTGACACGCTGCAACTCTTCAACAGCGAACATCAAGCAACCCCTCTATTGAAGGTGTTTCTCAAGGTCAAACTCACTTATACCTTCATATTTGGTGACCACCAGAGTGACACGTGCCAATGGAGTGGCACGACGAACACCAGCAAGCAATCATGAACACCCATCAATTCAAGTTTCTTCTGCGGGGCGCTGCTCTGTTCGGTCATCCTGTAACGCCTGTACTGTGCTTCTCACTGCAGGTGCAGACCAACTTGCACGTAAGCATACAGATGGTTCGAACTCCTCGTGGCCTTTAATGTGTGCCACACCTGGCTCTCATCTGACAGCTGCACCAACGTCTTTCCAGGTGCGCAGAAGCGGTGTGCTCGCGGCATGTCACTGGGGGGAGTTTCTGTGGCTTTTCTGGTGGAAGGGCGGCTGCGACCACCACTGAACCGAGTCCAAAGCAGCCCCCCGGACGAAACGCCAAATTTATCGTTGACACGCTTCAACTCATTCAACACGCGAATATCAAGCAACCTTATTGAAGGTGTCTTCAAGTCAACTCACTACTACCTCATAATATATATATATAATATATATATATATATACTATATATATATAATATATATATATATATATATATAATATATAGTATATATATATATATATATATAATATATATATATATATATGTATATATATATATATATATATATATATATATCGGGTTAGGCGGGGGGGGGGCACTTGCCCCCCCCAAATCTTGGCGAAATAAAAAATATGAACCTTATATGTTTGCCAGACGACATTTTTAATGGTTTAATAGTAGAAAAACTGAAAAAATACATCAATCAATAGATAATGAAATAGTAATTACTAATTACTAACGCATTATATTATTTTTACAAAACATTATTGTGCATCCGTTCTTATATTGGCTTCAAGTCAATTAGTTTGCTGCTTTTATACAGCTGAATTCTTCTGACATTATTCTTCCCCTAGAACTTTCAGTATGTCGATAGCATTTGGCGGCTGGCAAAGCTGTTAAATCAATCACGAAAGGCGTACCCGTTGTATTCAGCTGCGGACAACACATTAAAAAACAAATTGCAGAAATTAAAAGAAATATTTTACATCAATTTTGAAGACTATATTTATATATATAAATATATTAATATATAATTGTATAATAGTATAGCATATATCTATATAATATATATATATAATATATATATATAATATATATATATATTATATATATATATATATTATATATATATATTATTATATCACTCAACCTTTGCCCCCCCTAAATGAATTCCTGCCTACGGCCCAATATATATATATATATTATATATATAATATAATAATATATATATAATATATATATATATATATATATAATATATATATATAATATATATATATATATATATATATATATATATATATATATATATATATATTATAACAAAAAATAACTTAATCAAATATAGTAGTAAATAAGAAATAACTCTTTATAAGTCTAATAAATCAATATTTACGTACTTAATTTGAACCAGAATTGTACTTGGACTTTACACTGTCCCGCATTGGGTAAAGATTTTTGCGGGACAAAAGATTAATAATGATATTAAGCCTATCAGACAAGTTGGCCAGCCTTTGACCTATAGCAGATACTTTTGCCGCTTGCCGAAGAATACTTCCAAAGCGTAAATACCTTAATTAATACCCAATACCGGGTGTCCGTAAAAGAATGTCCCAGTTTCAATGCTTTATTATAACAGCATAATATACAATATCCACAGCATATCATACATCAAAGTGAAGAGTAAGTTGCATAGTTTCGAATATGCACATGCGCCAGAACGAGTTCCTGATAGGTCGACATACGCGCGTTCAAATGCTAGTCTTTTCTCTAGTGCGCTGCCGCAACATACGACAATGGCGAGTCCTAACGTAAAGCTTTCTGTCCCTCTACAATTTGCTAAAGTTGTGAATCTGTAATTACTGTTTCAACGTGCGTATCGTTTCGGTTCCAATGTGATCTCCAAGTTGCAATAAACATTCACGCCGATGGTTATAGGCAATTTGAAAGTTAATGGATGTCTTGTAAAGGCAAAAGTACATGACGGCCCAAAGTGACTGTACAGGATGTGGACCGTATCAGGGCCTCGTTCCTTCATAGTCCTAAGAAATTCGTTCGGAAAGCAAGTCACGAACTGCAGGTGCCAAAAACAACTGTGGAAGGTGTTAAAGAAACGTTTACACATGCGTCATACCCGGTTGAGTTTAGTACCATGCCCTTTTAAAGCTCGACGGGACTAAAAGCTCTACGGTTTACTTGCCATGTCCAGTGTTAGTACGAGACATGACCTAGATCGTGAGTGTTTAGCGATGAGTCCACCTTTCATCTCAGGGGTAAAGAGATGCCCATAATGTTTTGTTTCGGAGTCTGAAATTCGCCATTGAACTGGTAAACACGAAACGTGTTCCCCAAAGTTAACTTTTTCGCCGCCATATCCGACGCCAGGTCTACGGACCTTTCTTTTTTCGCAGAAGCAACCGTAACAGGTGTCGCCTATCTCGATATGTCTACAAACAATGGATCTTGTCCACAATTATTGAGGATTGAAGCGGTAAACTTATATGCAGCAAGATGCGAGCCCCTCCAACATTGGGAGGTCACATAGTGCGAGCGTGGTTTAACGACGTACTCCCAGATCATTGGATTGGTCGTAATGCGGTCCAGACGACAGAGCTCTATAAATCTGGCCCCCCCGGTCCCCGGACTTAACGCCATGCGAATTTCTTCGCTATCGGGCTGCCCAATGATATGCTAGAGTTGAAACGCACTTCCATAACTCCGGATCTGTTAACCAATGTGTGGGAGGAATTGGATTGCTGGATGTGTCCCCTATAACAGAGGGGGCACATATTGACATATGTAGGAAAAACTCTGTTCACCAATGACCTGTTATAATAAAGCATTAAAACTGGGACAATCTTTTACGGACACCCGAGTTAGTATATTATTGTAAAAATAATAGGATATGCCAACTTAGAATTTTAATACAAATATGTATATTTTTTTTTTAAAATTTACAATTTTCAAGGCCTAGTTGTTATATTTTTCACTAGTCGCAAAAGAAGCAATTTCAAGTAACTAACGAAAGAAGTAATGACTCATTGAACGGCAACAGTCACTATATTCTTTTTTTCTTCAGCGAACCAATAAAAATGAGAATACTAAAGCAAAAAAAAACAAAAACAGTCAAACATTTCTAAACGGGATAATAACGGTGTAAGATATAAACACATTTGAGCCATTGAGAGGAGCGTTAGGAAATTTTGGAAAAAAGTTGTTATCGAAATCGAGTCTAATACAATTTAAAATTCTGAAAAAAATATTTACACACTCGTTAAATTAAGGTAACGGTTAACGAATGTAGGGGAAAATTTTTAACTCGTTAACGTTAATCCACAAATGTAACTCGTTAATAGTCCGTTACCTTTCGAAAGGAACGAAAGCGTTAAAAAGCTTAACGAAAAAATTAACGATTTAATTAATGCGCCCACCTTTATATTATATAAATATATATATAATATATATATATAATATTAATATAGAAATATATATAATATATATAAATATATATATATATTATATATATATATAGAATATATATATATATATTATATATTATATATATATATAATATATATATAGAGAAGAGCAGAGAAGAGAGAGAGAAGTTATAATCGATATATCCAAGGATCGATATACCGAGATATTCAAAGCGTCAGACGAAAGTTGTTTTACTATATATATATATATATATATTATATATATTATATATATATATATATATATATATATATATATATAAATATATAAATATAATATATATATATATAATATATATATATATATATATTCTTTTTTCTTTTATTTCTTCCAAGAATGGGAGTAAGGTGCGTAGACCGAGCTCATCGGTGAAAAGAAAAGCAGTAGGAAAACATGACATAAGTCGAAAAGAAAAGCCAGCCTTACCGCCCCTCAGTACCATTAATTAGTGAGAAAATCATCGCAGTCAGAAAAATCCACCCCTAAAGCTGCTTCATACAGCGATGGTACCCCTCACGATGTAAGTATCGTCAATGTAATGTTC
>JABUQX010105619.1:17500-30525 GCA_015478945.1 Trachelipus rathkii
CGATAAGTATGTAAGAGCCGCTCGCAAGTAAATTAGTTGAATGTGAAAAAGTTGAAACTGAACAAATCTGGGAGCAAATGAAGGAAGCAATTGTATGTAAGCAGTGCAAAAGAAGTATTCGGATGTGCTAAAGTAGGAAGTAAGAATGTTAACCAGTGAATGGTGGAATGAAGAGGTGATGCATAGCATTTTAAATAAAAAAAAAAGGAAGCGTGATTGAATGTACATAAAGCAAAATATGAAGTTTCAAAAGAAAATGCTTGGAATTATATAAGGAGAAAAAAAAGACTAAAAGTGCATACGTAGGAGAAAAGAATAGGTAAATGAACAGTTTGGAAAGAGGATGAATGGGGACTTACAAGGGAATCGGAAGCTCTTCTGGGAGGAAGCGCGAAAGGTTGGTGCTTTTGTAACTGATGAAATGGATCTGAGGGGAGTGTGGAAAGAACACTTCGAGAATCTGCATAATATGGCAGTAATGGAAGAGTTGAATATGTGTGGGTTTTATGGTGCAAGAAGGAATAGTATTTTTTGGGATGAGGTTATTAGCAAAGAGGAGGTAATAGGTAGAGTGAGAAAGTGGAGTTGAAGAATGGTAAAATCTGCAGGCATAGATGAAATTTACTGGTGAAATGATCAAGAACGAGCGAATGTGTGATCTGATTGATTTGAAGTTGCTGTAATAAACGCGTTATGAGAGTATAGTCCCGAGGGATTGGAGTGAGAGCATAATAGTACCCTTATATAAGGAGGGATAAAGGGAACTGTAAAATTATAGGAATTAGTTTATTGAGTATTATAGGAATATATGCTTGTGTTTTGGTCAAAGGTGCGTCGAGTGACTGAAAGGACTGATTGGTGAAGAACAAGCGTGCGTTTAGGAGTGGCAGAGGATGTGTCGATCAAAATCACATTGAAACAACATGATTGCGAAAATGAGGATTAAAATAAATTGTATCAGCGTTTTAAGTGATTGCAAACAGGCTTATGATTAGAGTTAATAGGAAAGCTCTATGCAGGTGTTAGTGATATATGTGTTAGTGGCAGGCTTCTGAATGGAATCAAAAAGTTGTATGACTATAGTGAGGGTGCTGTAAGAAATAAATGTGTCAAAGGTGATTGATTTAGTATTAATTAGCGGGTGAGGCAGGGTGTGTTATGTCTCCTTGGTTATTCAATTTATATCGATGGAGTATGAAAGTATTAGAGTGAGGTAGCAGAAATGGTTAAATGATGGAGAAAAATGTTTAGATGAGTGGAGGTGCCCTACCTATTATATGCGATTATTTAGTTTTGTGTGGAAAACTGAAGAAGAGTTGAGAGATGAGTAGAGCAGATTTGCAGAGTGTGAAAAGGAGGGGTTTTAAAGAAACGTAGATAAAGAGTAAGGTTATGGTTGTCGAGCGAGGACAGTCCTCAATGTGAAGTTATGTTAGATGGTGAGCAGCTGAACAAGCTGTCTCGAGTTTAAATATTTAGGTATGTGTTGGATTGAGAAGGAACGGATGATCGGATGTTGTAGGAAAGTTGTTTGAATGGCAGGAAGGTGCTGGTGCAATTAAATCATTGGTGAATGTAAAGCGACTAAGTCTTGAGTTGCGCTAGGGTCTTGCATGAGGGGTATGTTGTTACCTGTTGTTATGTATAGTAGTGAGACTATGGTCTGGAATAAGAAGTATAGAGATCTAAAGTTTAATGTGTTCAGATGGAACAATCTTAGGCTTGCTAGCTATCAGAAGATTTGTATAAAATGAGGACATGAACGTATTAGAGAGTTGCGTGGTGTGAAGAGAAAGGATAAATGAGAGAATAAAATGAAAGTATGTTGAGATGGTTTGTCATGTGAAAGAATGAATGATAGTCGGTGGTTAAGCGGATGTATAGTGGTGAGTTTCGGGAACCACCGGCTGGGAACCGAAAGAAAAAATGATTGAGTCAGTTAAAGGAATGTCTTGGAGAGAGAAATGTGAGTTTGCAGAGCGAGAAGAAAGGTGCATGATAGGAGAGAATAGCGGGTTTTGTGAGAGCGTATGGTTGTGGCCCACCTGTGCCAGGATGAACCCTACAATACGATTACCATAGTTCGATCCGTCGCAGTCCGGTGCAGGCTCTAGGCGTGGATTTTCTGACTCGACGAGTTCTCACTATGCAGGTGTGTTAAGGTAAGGCTGGGCTTTCTTTTCGACTTTTTTAATATTCTTCTACTTCTTTTCTTTTCCGATGCATGTCGCACCTTACCCCCAGTCTTTTGGAGAAAAAGGTAGATTATATCATATATATATCATATATATATACTATATATATATATATTATATATATATATAATATATATTATATATATATAATATAAATATATATATATATATATTATATATATATATATATATATATATATATATATATATATATATATATATATATATAATGCAAAAGAATAATTAAGCTCCAAGAACTTTCTAATTAAAATAGAATAAATAAAGTATTTTATAATTAAATATTTACTAACCGTTTAACAAATTCACAAAAATCCTATTAAGCATGATAAATCATCAATAACATACGTAATCCTATTAGACAAAAAATGGTGAAACGTTATAACTTACTAGTTACAAAAAAAAAAAAAAAAAAAAAAGAAATAGCACAATTTCGTAAATGAAATGAATGACACTTAACAGAGTCTCCTTTGAGATCAATTTCTTTGACATGTTTCAGTGCAACACGTTTGATTTGAAAGCTTCTTAAATCCTCCTGTCTTTAAAAAATGCGATGCTACAGTAGAGAAGCCTTTGGAAATACGGATGGCGTCTTAACCCCCCCCCCCCCACGGTGGGTTTTTCTTTGGAAAAAATATTAATATATAGATATATATATATATATTTATTTGTAGAAATATAATATATCTATATATAAATGTCTGAAGATATATATATATATATATATATAATATATATATATATATATATAAAATCTTTACCTTCTTCATATCTCCAGATTGGGGGAGAGGTGCGCAACATACACCGGAAACAAGTTGGTAAAGAACGAGTTAAATCGGAAGAAAAACCCCCTCCCCTCCCTTTAAGTGAGCCTGTCGCAGTAAAAATTCCACCCATGGGCTTCACTGTGGTATCTCGTCAATTTAGGGTTCATAACTTGGGCTAGAACCACAACCATGCGCCCTCACAAAATCCAGCCATTAACTACTATTATACACATTTCTTCTCACACATGCCAAACACGCATTGCTGCTTCAATACACTTTTCCTTCGGTCTTCCAGCAGGATGTTCCAGGCACACTCACCAATATACATACGCTTAACCAACCGACTATCATTTCATCCTTTCCATAAGATCAAACCATCTTAATTACACACGTTTATTCGCTCATGTACGTCTTCTTCGCACCACACAACCCCCTAATACTTTCGTTCCTCATTTTATCAATTCTTCTCATAACTATCACGCCCCTAAGATTGTCAAACAGAACAAATTGTACCTTAGAAATATACCTCTTATTTCTCCACACCATAGTTTCACTACTATACATCATCACTGGTAACAATATTCCCTTATGTAAAACCCTAGCGCACTCAAGACTTAGTCCTTTTACATCCACCAACGATTTAATTGGACCAGTCACCTCTTACCAATCACAACTTTCTTACTACACTCTGCTTTATCAGGCTTCATCAGCGTCAATAAGCCGGGTATCTCAGTCTTCCATTAGTCTTGACAATTTCCCCAAGTTTAAATTATTTCATCAAACTATCCTATACAAAAATAGCCAGGGAAACATAAAACCATTATTCAATGCACTTTTAATTTTAAACCATTCACTTTCAATCCATTTATTCTTACGCACTCTTCACTATGGAAATACATACATACTTTAGATTCCATTCAGAAGCAACCAACACCATATATCAATAACACCTGCCACAGAGCTTCCCTTATTAATCTTGTCATACGCCTGTTGCAAGCCCATAAAACTTGAATACAATTTATTCCTTTCTCATTTTCTCAATCAACTTCGAAGTTCAGGGTTTCATAAACAATTTCTAAACAGAGATAATCGGGACAGGTAAAGGGAAAGCATGGACATTGAACTCAATAATATTATGTACCTAAATAATATTGAATAATTATTATTAATCATGTTATCAAGCCATTCAATCTGAACAGCAAAATAACTTACATTTAAACAATTATTGACAACTACTAATTATAGATGTACTCTTATTTTCCTGAAACTTAAGAAATAGTTTTCTTTCTCTTGATGGTAAAATTTGCTTGTTAAATAGTTTCTGCTGATTTATTATTACTGCGTAACCACATATCCTCCCCCACCAAGCCGGCCACAACCAACCCATTTTCTTTCTTTCCGTTCCTTTTTGGTACTTCGGTGGTGGAGAAAGGGTGAAATACACTCTAATTTTTTCTCCTTGGATGATTCCTTCATGAAATTAGGAATGTTTTCTACATTCAGTCGGGAAGATCTTATGTTTGGGTTCTATTATTATATATATATATATATATATATATATATTTATATATATATAATTATATATATATTATATATTATATATATATATTGTTTGTTAAGAAGAAGGCTACTGTGTGGTAAGTAATTTTTTTTAACCAAGGTTCATAAGTATAAACTAGAGTTGGTTGTAGGTAGGAATGGTATCGGGGAAGTGAAAGATGATTGTTTCGTGTTGGTGAAGAAGGAGAATGTTGAAGTATGTGTTGGATGTTAAGTCAGTTAGGGGTTTAGGAATGGGATTATAGGATCATTATGTTTGTTTCATGTAAAATTACGTTAGTGGGGGCTTGGATTGGGAGGGGTGATTCGAAAGGAAGTAGGTAAAATTAAGAGTGAGTAGTTAAGTTATATATATATATAAGGATAAGTATGTAAGAGCACTCGCTAGTAAAACGGTTGATGTGACAAGTTGATACTGAGCAAATTGGGGGGCAAATGAAGGAAGCAATTGTTTAGTAGTGAAAGGAAGTGTGGTGGATGTGCTAAAGTTAGGAGTAAAATGTTAAACAGCGAATGTGGATGAAGAGGTGATGAAAGCGGTTAAGGCTAAAAAAGAAGCGTGGTTGAAATGTACTAAAAGCAAATGATGAAGATTCAAAAGAAAGATGCTTGGATTATATAAGAGGAAAAAAGAATACTAAAAGGTGTATCGTAAGGAGAAAACAAGAGGTCTAATGACGTTTTGAGGGGATGAATGAGGAACATACAAGGAAAATAGCGAAGCTTTCTGGAAGGAAGCGCGAAAGGTTAAAGAATGAGAATAAGGGGAATCTGCTTAAGATAATGAATAGGGATGGTTGCTTTTGTAATGATGAAATGGATGGTGAGGGGAGTGTGGAAAACACTTCGAAAATCTGCAATATTAACAGTAAAGATGAGGTGTTAGTGAATGTGTGGGGGTTTTGATGGTGCAAGAAGGAATAGGATTTTGGGGATGAGGTTTATTAGGTAAGGAGGAGGTAATGGGTAGGGTGAGAAAATTGAAGAATGGGTAATTGCAGGTATAGATGAATTACTAGTGAAATGATAAAGAGCGGAGGGGAGATGGTGATTGATTGGATTTGGGAAGTTGTGTAATAAAGCGTTTATGGAGGTATAAAGTTCCAGGGATTGGAGGAGAGCGGTAATTGTACCCTTGTATAGGGGTAAGGGAGAAAAGGGCAACTGTAGAATTTATAGGGGAATAAGTTTAATTGAGTGTTGTAGGGAAAGAGTGTATGCTGGTTTTTGGTCGAAAGAGTGCGTCCAGTGACTGAGGGACTGATTGGTGAGAGACAGGTGGGAGTTTAGGAGTGGTAGAGGATGTGTGGATCAATTTTACATTGAAACAAATGATTGAGAAAAATGAGGGAGAAGAAGATAATTGTATTTAGGTTTTGGATTTGCACAGGCGTATGATAGAGTTAATAGGAGAAGCGTTTTATGGCAGGTGTTAGTGATATTGGTGTTGGTGGTAGGCTTCTGAATGGAATAAGTATGTATGAGATAGTGAAGCGTGGTGTAAGAATAAATGGTGTCCATGGTGATTGGTTTAGGATTAAATAGCGGAGTAAGACAGGGTTGTGTTATGTTTCCTTGGTTATTCAATTTGGTATATGGATTGGGGTTATGAAAGAATTTTGAGGTGGGGATGGCAGGAAATGGGTGGTTAGAATGGTGGAGAATGGAAGATAGAGTTTGGAGGGTGCCCTACCTATTATATGTGCATGATTTGGTTCTGTGTGGCGACATCTGAAGAGAGTTTTGAGAGGATTGATAGAGAGATTTGGCGGGTGTGTGAAGGAGGGGCTTGAAAGTAACGTGGATAGAGTAAGGTTATGTTGTGAGTGGAGGACACTCTTCAGTGGGGTGAAGTTATGGTTGATGGTGGCAGCTAGAACAAGTGGTCCTGAGTTTAAATATTTAGGGTATATGTTGGATGAAGAAGGGAACGGACGATGCAGAGGGTAGTAGGAAAGTTGTGAAATGGCAGGAAGGTGGCTGGTGAATTAATGTTGGTGCAATTGCAAAAGGGACTAGTCTTGAGTGGTGCTAGGGTTTAATGAGGGTTAATGGTTGTTACCTTCTGTGTTTATTGTATGGTAGTAGAGACTATGGTCTGGAATAGAAGTATAGATCTAAAGTTCATGGTTCAAATGGACATCTTAGGGGTGTGCTAGGTGTGCGAAGAATTGATAAAGAGAGGAATGAACGTATTCGAGAGTGGTGTGGTGTGAAGAAAGGGGTAATGAGAGAATAAATGAAAGTTATGTTGAGATGGTTTGTCATGTGGAAGGATGAATGATAGGTTGGTTAAGCGGATGTTAGTGGGTGAGTGTGTTGGGACCGACCGGCTTGGGAGACGAAGAGAAAGTGGATTGAGTCGGTGAACGAACATGTCTGAAGGAGAGAATGTGAGTTTGGGAAAGAGGCGAGAATAAAGGTGCATGATAGGAGAGAATGGCGGGTTTTTTGTATGGGGGCATGGTTGTGGCCCACTGGGCAGGGGATGAACTTATTGGAGATTTACCATAGATGGAGGGTCCGTCGCGGTCAATGATGCTCCTAGGGTGGATTTTATAGTCATGTGACGAGCTCTCACTATTAATGGTAACGAGGGGGCGGTAAGGCTGGCTTTCTTTTTCGACGTTTGTCATGTTTCACTGCTTTTCTTTTCCGAGCTTTGTACAGCACTTTACCCCAATCCTTGGGGCCAAAGAGGAAGGTGAAGAAGAAGAAGAAGATATATTTATATATATATATATATTATTATACTATATAATAGTAATATATATATATATATAATATATATATAATATTATATATATATATATATTATATATTACAGAATTATATATATTCCATATTATTATCTACCTTATTTCTCATTTCGTGACATGCACCTTAAACAAAAAAGTAGAAGAAGAATATGACAAGTCGAAAAGAAAGCACAGCCTTACAGCCCCCTTTATACCTATTAGTGAGAACTCGTCGCATCAGAAAATCACTCTAGAGCTTCATGGACTGCCGACGGACGCCTCAAAATGCATCTCTCGTCAGTGTGGGGATTCATCCCTTGGGCCTAGGTGGGCCAAACCATACCCCTCACAAAACCCCCATTCACTCCTATTATGCACCTTTCTTCTCTCCTCCAGGCATTCCTTTACTGGCTCAATCCACTTTTCCTCCCAGCACACTCACCACTATACATCCGCTTAACCAACCCACTATCATCCATCCTTTCCACATGACCAAACATCTCACGTACTTCATTTATTCTCTCATTTATCCCTTTCTTCACACCACACAACTCTCTAATCGTTCATTTTCTTATTTTATCAATTCTCTCACACCTAACACGCCCCTAAGATTGTCCATCTGAACACATCGTACTTTAGATCTATACCTCTTATTCCAGACCACACCACTCACTTTCACCATTTCCTCTAACCTTTGTTTCAGTCACAGCGAGCAAATCAATTTGCCCTTTCTAAATACATCCATCACCTCTCTCCTCAACATTTATTCCTCTGACATTCCATGTATCCTTACGATTCATACATTTTCACCGTAAGGATAAAAGGCCGTTTACGGCGATTACTACCTTCTCCGAGGCTGCATAGCGATTCCTGGCAAGGAATAAGTGGGTAGTGGGCAGCCAACCCAACTACACCGTCCCTTAGCCTTCTATCGACTCCGCAGGACATACGATGTTGGGCAATTCTTTCTCCCCCCCACACTAGAGTAGATATTCAGATAGTAGGGATGTTGTAAGATGTTGGTCTAGAAGAGGTGTGTGGAATTGTGTATATGATATGTGGATAAATGGATGTTTAAGATGTAGCCTGGAGGACGAGTGTGTGAAGAATATGAACGCAAAAGAGAAAGGCGAACCATTAAAAAAAAAAAAGGGAGGTAATTTCATCGCTTCGAGTATGCTTATACTCTACCCCCCTTTCTCTCTCTCTCTCTCCATATATATATATATAAATATATATATATATATATATTATTATATTATATATTATAATATATATATTTAGATATATATATATATATTATATATATATATATATTATAATATATAATATATTGAAGCAAATGTTACTTCTTATAATTGAGGGTAATATCCAATGATAAAGTGTCCATGAATTTGCTTTTTTTCAACTCTAGCTTTAACACCAGAATAAGTTTCCTTCTGGTGAATCTTAAACCCTGTGTTCCTTTGACTTCAGGCTGAAATCAAACTGTTAACAAAAAAATTAATTACTGCACAATTTCAATTCTATAATACTCTTTAAAGTCTTAATTTTTTACAAATGGAAACAACTTACCTTACAATATTATATATATATATATATATATATATATATATATATATTATATATATAGTATATATATATATATATATATATATATATAATATATATATATATATATGAGTTTTTTTCTAGCTTAGGGACCGCAGTTTTACTCTATCAAGAGTTCGATTATCAGTCCGGTAACCAAATGGAAACAAAAAAAATTGCCTACAGCAGGAGATTTCTATAATATTTTAATAATTACAAGCTTAACTGCATAGTGAATTACATTAATCTCAATCCCCACACATCATTAAAAAACATAGCTAAGACATGCAACAGAACCGCCTTATTATAACACACAAAATACTTCTCTCATATGCTTCTAGAATTACGTCGTCAACTGTGTCTATAATTTCGAAATGAGTCTAGCTAAACGAAACAGGTTGCTATGAAGCCTAGATAATCTGGCCAATCTAATCCACTTGGTTAGGAAATACTTGTAATTCAATTTCCCCATACCAAGAACCTACTGCGGTAGGTAATGAGGTGCGCCTCACGAGACAGCAACGTACTCTCACTGTGGTATATCGGCAATGTAGGGGTTCATCAAGCTGGGTCAGGTGGCCCTCAACCATACCTCCTCACAAAATCCATCATTCATTCCTATTAGGCACTTTTCTTCACGTCTTTGCCAAACTCCTATTCCTTTCCTTCATACATTCCTTTATTGACTCAATCCACTTTCTTCTGTCTCCCAGACTGTCGATTCCCAGCACACTCACCACTGTACATTCGCTTAACAAAAAGGACTAATCCATACTTTCCATATGACCAAACCACCTCAATGCACTCTTATTCTCTCATTTACGCCCTTCTTCACACCACACAACTCGCTAACACGCTCATTTCTCATTTTTTCAATTCTTTTCACACCTAACATGCCCTTAAGATTATTCATCCTGGACATATTTTTAAACCTTAGATCTTAACTCTTATTCATACATACTTTCAACTATACATTACACGGTTTAACAACAATACACTCATGCAAATCCCTAGCGCATCGTTCTTCTATATCCTCGAGGATTTAATTGCACCATGCCCACCTTCCTACCACATACACTGTATCATCCGTTCCATTTTCATCCAACATATATCCTAAATATTTAAACCCAGATACTTGTTCCAACTACTCACCATCCAGTGTGACTTCACACCTCAAACTCTCCTCACTCACACTACCATAACTTTACTTTATATACATTTACTTTCAATTCCCTCTTTTACACACACTGCCAAACCTCTAAAATCCTCTCAACTCTTTGAAGTTGCTACACAAAACAAATCATCCATGTAGAATAATAAGTTAGGGCCTCTCCTTCCTCTATTAATTCTTTCATTCACTCTATAAATTATAAATTAAAATAACCAGGAGAATAACTGCATACCTGCATCACTCTATATTAGAATGAAGCCAATCACTTTCAACTTTTATTTATTCTTACAAACACGATTCATTATCTATTCATACACATGGACATACATACTTTTGGCATTCCATTAGAAGCCTACACCAGTACTACCACAGAGCTTCCTATTATCTGTCATATGGCCTGTTGCAATCCACTCAAAAACTAATACAATTTATTCTTCTTCATCCTCATTTACATCAATAATAATATATAATATACTATATATATTATAATATATATTATTTATATATATATATATATATATATATATATATATTATTATATATATATATATATATATATATATTTATGGTGTATGTGTATGGTTGTGTGTGTGTTGTGTGTTGTGTGTGTGTGTGTTGTTGTGTATGTATATATATATGTTGTATGTGTGTGTGTGGTGTGTGTGTTAGGTGTAGGTGTGTGTGTGTTAAATAATAAAAAATCGTTTTATATTAAAATTTCTTTAAAATATAAGATTGGCAGACAAAGTTTTATTTATAGTTTTCCAATTTTTTTTTTAAGATAGTTTTTATGAGACACGCTTCCGTGCCTGTTGGTTTTACTTAGAGTTGATTTTAATATTAAGTAAACATTTTTTCTTATTTTGGCTATTATAGAGGGAGAAAGCATTTTTAACGATTAAGCTTTGTATTAAAGAAGGAAATGCACTTTGGTAGATTCCTCACGTATAATTGCTCAAACACTATAGATTAATTAAATATTTGTGCTAACTTAAATTATATATAGTAATCTACGTTATTTGCAAGACCATCAACAAGGACTCTTCAGTAATTTTCTTCTGGTGAGGTTTTGTTACTTCATATAGAGAATTTTAATCAGTCTATACTGGCAAACATTGTAATGTTAAGTTCTTTTCTTTTTAAAGATTATTTAAATAATCAATCACAAAGCAAATTCCTAACGTCATATTTCTTTGATAATTTCTATTATTTATTTTTTTTTTTTGCAAAAAATATAATATATTTAAAGGAAATTTTATTTCTCCCTACGAATTTATTGTAGAGTTGTTGAAATAAATGATAGAGCTACTGTAATTTACATATTCTTATATAAAAAAAAAAAAAAAAAAAAAAAAAAAATGGACGTAAAAATTGGTAAAACCAGATTTTAGATATATATTGGAAAATTAGAAAATGTGCGCGATTGGAGACTTGGGAGTATTTGGGCAGAGGTAAATTACATGATTGACTGATAATAATAATAATGGATGATAATAAAAATAAAACAATGTGTTTCTGGGGAAATAAACCATTAAGACAAAAACAGCTCAGGTTTCTAACGTACATTTAAGTGTGAGCAGCAACTATCGTGCGTATCTTACTAGAATTGCCGCGAGAAGATGGCCAAGAGAAAGTCTTAGGAATGACATACATGGATAATTTGGTAAAGGTTGATGAAGGGTACAATAAAAGTAAACTATAGCAAAGTGGATACCGCACTTCAGTAATAATTCGGTATTATATATATTATATTATATATATATATTATATATATATATATATATATATATATATATATATAATATTATATATAATTATATATATATATATATATATTATATATATATATATATTAATATTATAATTAATATATTTAGGGATGTCGGAATACCAGAAAGAGGCGTACGATACTATCTTTTTTAGGTGGCGTACCGATACTTTAATTAATATAATACATACACAGCAATAAGATAGAACATTTGTGTACTGGTTGGCAACTTAAGATTGCATTCCCTGTACAACAATACCTTAGTCATTCATATTTCATATTTGGTTGTGCCAAGTAATATTTATTTTTAAATTTAAAATAGTTCTTTTAACGAATTAAAATAATGCAAATATAAATATTCTAATAGTTTTTTATGCTTGTGTTTATTCAAAAAATATTCCATTACCATTTTCCAGTAGTATTAACAAAGTTTAGCTCTAGCTTTTATGTTTTTCAAAACTAGTGAGATGGGAACCGATTAATCGTCATCGTCATCGGCAAAAATTCGGCATATTTTTAAAAATCCGTCATCGTTCATCCCGGCAAATTTCGCCGATTATTTTGCCGATTATTGAACAAATATTAAGAATTTTGAATAATATTAAAACTCTAATATTAAAAAAAAAAAATAATAATAATAATAATAATAATAATATAATATAATAATAATAATATAATAATAATAATAATAATAATTATATAATAATAATATATATATATTTATATTATTATATATATATACTATATATATATATATTATATATATCATAATATATATATATATACTATAATATATTTATATATTTATTATTTATATATATTAATATATTATATATATATATATTATATATATTAATATATTATATATATATTATTATATATTATATATATATATATATATATAACCCATTTTTGCTTATGGTATGTATGACATTCCAGTGCCTAATGGGTTCGCCTTTCTGTTATGAGTTCATATCCACACTCATCCTACAACATTCATTACACTACTTATATCCACACCTCTTATCTAGACAACATCATTACAAGACTCTATCCTTATAACCCATACGTGTGGGAGAAAAATTGCCCACATCGGTATGTCCTGCGTGTCTTAGAAGGCGGACTAAGGGACGATGGTAGTTGGTTGGCGCCTACTACCACTATTCTTTTGCAAATTACTAATGCATGCTGGAGAAGGTCGTGATCGAGTAGCGCTTC
>JABUQX010105620.1:5000-7500 GCA_015478945.1 Trachelipus rathkii
GTGATATTCCACCTAGATTGAAAAAGGACGCCCACGCTATCATTTTAGACTTCATTAGATCTAGACCGCCTTTGAAGAAGGTATACAAATCTTTTTGTATTTTTGTTTTTGCTTGTTTGGGAGGTACAAATCTAGTGTATATTTTTGTTGGTTTGTTTGTAAGGTACAAATTGTGTATTTTTTGTTTAGGTGTTTACCGTTTTTAGAAGGTACTAATCTATTGTATTTTGTTGGTTTATTTATTTTGAAGGTACAAATGTAGTTTATTTTTTTGTTGGTGTGTTTGAAAGGTATAAGTTTTGTGTATTTTTTGTTTGAAAGGTTGGAAGGTACTAATCTATTGTATTTTGTGTGTGTTTATTTGAAAGGTACAAATCTAGTGTATTTAGTGTTTGTTAAGTAGGTTCAAATGTGGTGCATTTTTTTTTTTTTTTTTTTTTGGAAGATGAATAGTGTGTTTTGTTTGTTTTATGCTCTTGTTTCCTTGTTAATATTTAAGTGAATTGTTATCATCTTCCTTTTGTTGTTATTGATTTTTTTTTTATCTACATGTAATATTTTTAATGGTTTAAATAGATTAATATTATAACCGACACAATTAAAAAATATATGAATATAATATTTTAAAAAACAATTATTATAATATAATAAATAAATAAAAAAAAAATTAAAGCTTTCCATTATGCAACTTTTTAATAGCATTTATTTTTTATTAGTTCATCTCAAATTTCTTTATTATTATTCTAGGTAACTGAACGAAACCTCCCGCCTTTGCAGAAGGTATTTAGTCCCAGGGAATTACTTATGGATAGTATTAAGAGAAAAGAACACAGATTGAACCACGTTGCGACGCCCGTTAGATCAAGACCTATTTCAAGTAAGTAAAATATATATATATATATATATATATATATATATATATATATATATATATATATATAATATATATATATATATATATATATATATATACATATATATATATATATATATATATATATATATATATATATTATATAATATATATATATATATATATATATATATATATATATATATATATATAATATATATATATATATTATATTAATATAATATATATATATATATATATATATATATATACCATTAAGTGCGAGCCCGTCGTGCCCAATAACCAAATCAAGGGCTTCATACACAGCTCAGACCCCCCACCATGGTATCTTGCTGATGTTAGGGTTCATTCCCAGCGTCTCAGGCTCACAACCATTCCCCATCACAAAGCTGCTCCATTGCACCATTTTATTAGCTTGAAACAAATTCACTTTCCTTTTCTGAATCATTCCACTTTTTCTTATGTCTTCCAGCCGGTCGATTTCCAACACACACCTCTATACATCGACTTAACCAACCGCCCAGCTATCAACAATCCTTTCCATATGACCATACCATCTCAGCATACTCTCATTTGTTGTCACATTCACCTCTCTTCAAACCACACAACTCCCTAACGCTCATTTTTCATTTATCAATTCGTACACCTAACACGCCTCTAAGATTATTTTATCCCTCTAAATAGACTGCACCTTAGATCTATACCATTTATTCCACTCCATAGTTTCGCTACAATATGTTAATACTTCATGCAGAACTCTGGCTTACTTAAGACTTAGTCCCCTTGCATTCACCAAAGATTTATTTGCTCCAGCTACCTTCCTTACACAACTTCCCTACTACACTGCATCATCCGCATCCAACATATATCCTATATATTTAAACTCAGATACTTGTTCCAGTTGCTCACCATTCAATGGTTTCACACTGCGTAAATCTCCCAACCCTCCATCCATTACCGTAATCTTTCTCTCTATTTACTTTTAACAAATCCCTCCTTTTACACACCTGCCAAATCTTTCTACCAACAATCCTCAAACTTTCTTCATTCAGATCGCCACAACAAACAGATCATCAGCGTAACAATAAGCAGGGCACCCTCGGCACTCTCTTCTTCCATTCTCGCATGCAGTCTAACTCCTCCCATGACACAACCTACCTTTTAATTCGTTCATCATCTATCCATAACAAATCAATAGCCATGGAGACTTAACACATGCCCTGCCTCACTCCACTATTAATATTAAATCAATCACATTCAACTCCATTTATTCTTACACACGTCTTCACGTTCGACATACATGCTTTTGATTCCATTCAGAAACGCTACTACCAAACCTTTAATCACTAAAGACCTCCACAGAACCTCCTTATGAATGTTATTTTCTTTTACATCCTTCTTATAATATGAATTGAAATTCTCATAACAATTTTTTATGACACTTGGTTATATTTATTGAAGTTGTAGGCGTTGAAATTGTAGCACGTGAAACCGTCAATCAAACTCTATTACCATTTTTCCAATTTAACTTTGCTTTTCATATTGTTTACATTTCTCTTGTTTGTGGTCATAACTACTGTGCTTATAAAGCTTGTAAAGTTCGCTTATCTGATCTTGTTGGTTTTT
>JABUQX010105620.1:15000-20000 GCA_015478945.1 Trachelipus rathkii
ATCAAAAAATTTGAAATTGAAATCGGATTATGAATTAAACAAACAGTTTTCTTTAACGAACTCAAGAAAGAGGAGCAACAAAATTTTTAATTCAGTTCTTTAAGAAATTTTAATAATATTAAATAGACAAATAAAGCTGTAGCAGAACTTAATTTAGGCGAGGAGCGGCAAAATTAACACATCCGTTATCTTTGGCATAAATTAATATAAAAATATAGTTTGGACTTGAAAATAAAGAAGTTGCTATAAATGATTTCTGGTCTAGAAGTGGAGGTTTCGACGCAGTTTTTCAATATGAAGATTTTCTTCGCATGGCTCTTGAGGATGGGAATCCTCTTCTGAGACTTTACTCATACCATGAACGATCGCAGGACTATTGTAAAACATTCTGGCGATCGATACCAAACCCATGCATTCCCATGCTGCACGTGCTTAAAAATATATCATATATAAAAATATATATATATATATATATATATTATAATATATATATATATATATATATATATATATATATATATATATATATATATATATATATATATATATATATATATGCCTAAATGGATAAAAAAAACTTAAAGAAATTTTTATGATCCGAGGGAAAAATCGGAAATAAGGGATTTTATTTATTCGGAACTAAAATTTGTGAGGTTTCATAAAGTCGATTTTGTGTACTTTTTATTATGTCTTAAATGAGATTTTATTTTCATTTTCAAAATTATTTTATCTTGTAGTTAAATTATATTTTCATTAGGTATTTATCGAGTTAAATGAGAAAACTAAAATACCATAGGGTAGATGCATGGCAGACCGCTTGCTGAAGCACACGTTCCAAATGCGCGCGAGCTGTGCCGCGTAACAACTTACTCGCGCTTGTGAGGGGGTATAATTGTGGGCTTTTCCCCAGGGATAAACCCCACATTGACAAGATACCACAGTGAGGGTCCGTTGCGTTCTCGCGAAGTCTCAGGGTGGATTTTTCTGATTGCGACGATATCTCACTGGGGGTATAAAGGAAACATGTTCTACTTTTCTGTTCCGGTGTATGCTACGCACCTCACCCCCAATCTGTGGATAGGAGGAATATTATATATATATATATATCATATATATATATATATATATTATAATATATATAATATATATATATATATAATAATATTATATATATATATTATATATATATTATAGTATATATAATATAATTATATTATATATATATATATATATAGAGAGAGAGAGAGAGAGAGAAAATACAAACACGAAAGAAGAGACGGACGAGAGAGAGAGAGAGAGAGTGTGTGTGATTTATCTGTAAGGACTCTTTATGTTCAGAGATATTAAATCTGTCCAAAAATCAAACACGCTGTGACTCTTCCCCCTCCCCCCCCTCCTCAGACACATAAATGCAAAAGGCGCGAGAAGTCAATTTAAGGGAATCTTGTATTGACTAGTTGAAAAAGTTGACTGTCCAATAAGTCTCAATCGTCCATCTATTTAAACAATGTATCCTCATCGACTAACGTTAAGGTACCGAATATGGCCCCGTCCGTCGAATCAAGGGACGAAATGGACAATTACATCCAACGTTTTGAGAGCTATGCGACATCTTCAAATTGGATCGCAGTTTATGGCCTCTTTATTTAAGTGCGTGTTTAACTGCTGTCGGTTTATAGCAAGTTGCCTCCCAACTTAGCTAATGATTTTTCCAGCTTAAAGGAAGCCCTCTTTATTCATGAAGATGGTTATAGGGCTAAGTTCAAGGAAGCCAAGCCCAAAGCAGATGAGGGTCCATTACAATTACTGAATCGAATTAAATCGTATTTGTCAAGGTGGTGTGAACTCTCAAATTTCAACCAAGACTTTCAAGGTTTAAATAGTAGTTGATCAATTTCTCACCTGTTGCCCAAAAGACTTAGCTGCTCATCTAAGAGAGTAGACTCTTAGTTTAAACGACATCGCTTCTCGCGCTGATAGATTTCTCAAGCAAGGTAAGAACCCTTGTTCCAAAAGCAAGACTGAACCCTTATGTGAACATCTGACGATAACGAGAGATACAAAGCATATACTCACCCCAAACACAAAGTTGTGGAGATATGCCACAAAGCGCACGATTCAGCTCTTTATCTGCTCAAAATGAAACAAAACAGATTCACTAACGACATTATTATTATATAAGTTTACGCGATAACAAGACAGCGAGAAAAAAATGCGCACGCCCAAGAAAAGAATACACAATGCTGCCGTTACAATAATAATCCTATTAAACAAAGACTTTGCAGCGGCAGTCAAATTGTGAAAACGATGAGTTGCTGACGTTGAGCAAAAATGTAAAGACGGCAGTTGCACGTCAATGAAAGCAATCCCCTTATATCTCATGTCAGTCAGGATGATTCAAATGTCAGACATTCCCTCATGCCCGTAACGAATGGTTCTATAAATGGCGTTGATGTATCAGTACTTCGTGATACAGGTGTAGTGCGTAATCGAGAAAGAAGTCGTGAAAACATCAATTCACAGCAAGATCAGAAAAAGCTTCTGCATTGATAACACCCTTAGACGCCCTGAAGCAAAATGCATTCGCACTCCGTTTATACGGGTACGTCGAAGCTTATGTCTGAATGATGCGTATATATTACATGCCGGAAATATCCAGCGCGCTAGGTCCGGAGGACAATAGTACGAAATGATGATAAAATATACCGACAGGACACATCCCATTGTTGAAGTACTGCACGAAGCAGGAAATGCCTATTGAAAAAAATATACCACGTGGACACATCCATTGTGAGTTTACTTTGAAGCAGAAAATGCTATTGAATAAAAATCATACGAAGTGACGCACATCCATGGTCGAAGTTACTTGTGAAGCAGAAAATGCTACGAAAATAAAAAATAAAATAATGATAACTTGGACACAACCATTGTCGAAGATATTTATGAAAATGCTATGAAAAAATAATGATAAATTAATACCGACGTGGACACAACCATTGTCGAAGTTGTTCATGAACTGAACTGCTAAAAAGATATTAGACAGAAAAATTGAATGAAATCTCCCTTCCAAAAACAAAAAACTCCTCACATTCAAACTGTTGAGCAGATTAATTGAGACAATAAATCGAGCATGATCAGTGTGATGCCTGAACGTGTTAATAGTAAATTAGAGGGAAGAGTGTTCCAGTTAACACCAGTGGAAGAAGAAAAGAAGAAGAAGAAAAAAAGTCTCAAACTGAGGTGCCATCTGACAGCTGACACTCTTGTCTAAAATATCTAAGATGAAAATGCATGATGCAGATGCAGAAAGTACCTGAAGAAATAAGGGAAGGAGAAGGAACTCAAAACCATGAGAGAATGGAATATGTAGAAACTGCAGAACATTAATCAATGGCTCTTTCTTCTCTTCTCGTTCAAGAATCTCATCAGTGGAGAAAGTATGAACTTTCTTAGTTAACCAAGAGATTGCAGTGACCGCTCCCACTCCTTTTTCTCCACAAGGAGGTCCCAGGTCTGTTCATTCAGAGCACCCTCACTCTCCATCAGGAGCAGAAGATGCAGAGGATTATGTACCAACAAAATCTAGAGGAATGGTCGAAGGCGGTTGGGTGAAGAAGAACTTTGGAAGTAGAAAACTCCAAACCTTCGTAGGAACAAAAGAGTTTGCCATCTTGATGACTTCCATTGCAATGTCGAAAGGTCAGGAGAAGAACGGAACGCGATTAGACAAAGAAAACCGATCCCGAAACGAGAAATAAGAAACTCTCAGTTCGTGGATGAAGCAAATGGCACAGTACAAATACCGTAGGAAAGACTTGTTCTTTTCAGGCGAAGATATCCATGACGTTTCTTTTCAAGACGAAAGATGACACGTCACTTTGTCTTCTTAGGAGGGGCGTGTGAGTTATATCTTGCCTGAAGGCCATAATTTCTCAATTATGAGATTCACTAGTTATTTATTTAATTGGAAAGACTATTATTATGAATTCGCTATTATTCCCTATTAAGTTTAGAATATTCACAATTCAGCTCAATTTTATGTATTATAAAAGAAGATTATTTGCAAATTGAGATATATAAATTATAGCCTTGTACTATGAAGTAGATAAATTAATTTTAGACTTATAACAGTTAAGGATTGATATTATTATTTCGTTAATTTCTATATATAAGATACTGCCAAATAATATAAAAGCAGAGTTATTTATTATAAGCTTGCTTTCGTACTATCGACTTTAAACTTGTGATGCGAATATCTTTTATATTCTAATGAGTAAACTTCTGCTTTTTCTGATGATTGTTATCCTGCACAGCAAAAAAACACCCCCCGCAAACCCCATATTATGAAAATATTCTCATTGGAACTTGAGCCTAATATTCAGCAAGATATAAAGGATTTAATATAGTTCAAACCCCTAGACAACAGAAACTATTTATGATACTGAACCCGCGTGTCTTCATCAAGAAATATCTCGACAATATTATTATATATAGTATACTATATATAAATATATATATATATATATATATTATATATATAATAAATATTATATAAAGATATATATTTATATACATATATATATATATATATGCTGACTTATTATATTTTTTGCGCGGCCTCACAAAGCAAGTAGGCGTGCCTACTCTGCCTGCCCCAAAAGTCGCGCGACTGATACATACCATACATACATAACATGCATAGCATACATACATACAACATGCCCATACTATACATTACATATATAGTATATATATTATATATTAATTATATATATATATAATATATATATATTATTATACTATATATATATATATTATATTATATATTATATATATATATATATATATATAATATATATATATATATATATATATATATATAACATATATATATATATACTAGTAATATATATATATATATTATATATATATATAGTATATATTATATATAGTATAATATATATAAATATATATATATATATATATATATATATAATATA
>JABUQX010105621.1:0-2500 GCA_015478945.1 Trachelipus rathkii
GGTGTGCTTCGTTCAATTTCGATTTGGGTGTTTAACCGTTTTCCGCATTTATCGTGAAACCTTTCGCGTTTCGTGCGCCTTCAATTATTATTATTGTGTGTGTGTGTTATTATTATTGCAAAAGTTATTGTTGTTATTATTAATATTATTAGTAGTGGTAGTAGTAGTAGTAGTAGTAGTAGTAGTAGTAGTAGTAGTGGTAGTAGTAGTAGCAGTAATAGTAGTAGTAGCAGTAATAGTGTATTATTATTATTATTATATTATTATTATTATTATTATTATTATTATTATTATTATTATTATTATTATTATTATTATTATTTATTATTATTATTATTTTTGTCGTTTTTGGTTTAATCATTATTATGATTATTTATTATTAATAATGTACGTATTAGAATGTAAAATTCCGGGGGATGGTCTTCGAACACGGATGGATACGATATCGTGAGAAGGGCCAGAAGGAGAGAGAGAGAGAGAAGAGAGAGAGAGAGAGAGAGAGAGAGAGAGAGAGGGAGAGAGAGAGAGAGAGAGAGAGGGAGAGAGAGAGAGAGAGAGAGAGAGAGAGAGAGAGAGAGAGAGAGAGAGAGAGAGAGAGAGAGAGAGAGAGAGAGAGAGAGAGAGAGAGAGAGAGAGAGAGAGAGAGAGAGAGAGAGAGAGAGAGAGAGAGAGAGAGAGAGAGAGAGAGAGAGAGAGAGAGAGAGAGAGAGAGAGAGAGAGAGAGAGAGAGAGAGAGAGAGAGAGAGAGAGAGAGAGAGAGAGAGAGAGAGAGAGAGAGAGAGAGAGAGAGAGAGAATGTCAGTAATGCATAAATACTATCACTACTAATACGGTACTACTATTGTTATTATTTCGGCAACTGATATTAACCTTTTCTGCTGATACAATTATTACGGTGTCTACTACCACCCCCAACTTCTGTTGTACTGATCCTTCTACTACTACTACTACTACTACTACTACTACTACTACTACCACTACTACTACTACTAATAATAATAATAATAATAATAATAATAATAATAATAATAATAATAATAATAATAATAATAATAATAATAATAATAATAATAATAATAATAATAATAATAATAATTACATCAACAGAAGAGAACATTAAATGAAAGCTCGTTAGGAGAGTCTGCTAAGAAGAAGAAAAAGTAAAAAAAGAAGCACGCAGAAGAGGAAGAGGTAGAAAATAACTTCTGCTAATCAGTTTGTTAATACAGATTCTTCGATAATAATGGATGAAGAGGAAAATATTTCTAAGAAGAAGAGGAATAAAACTAAGTCAAAGACTAATGAAGAACACTGTAATATATATATATATATATATATATATATTTATTTATATATATAGTAGCAATAGCCTTAACTGCTATATATAACTAACAATAGTATATATATATATATATATATATATATATATATATATATACTATATATATAATGTTTTTATTATTTTCTGTCCTTTCATTCCTGAGCGTGAGTTATGACAATCTGTTATATATATATATATATATATATATATATATATATATATATATATATATATATATATATATATATATATATATATATATATTTTCTTTTTTATATAATAAAAATATATATATATATATATATATATATATATATATATATATATATATATATATATATATATATATATATATATATATATATATATATATATATATATATATATATATATATATATATATAGCCTATATATATATATATATAGAGGCAAGTCGGACCTTTTCTGTTTTACGACTCCGTCAGTTTTGAATTTTTTTTGTTTTTAATATATTTCTAGTATATGATCCTAACAATCAATTTAAGTTGTAAAGGACATGATTCAAAAATATATAAGACCTTTTACGTTTTACGACTCCGTCAGTTTTATTTTTTTAACTAAAGGAATACCCAAGGGTAAACCGCAAAAACTGGCAGAAGTCGGGGTCTCTCGGCCTTCGGGGAACGACAGGGCAGGACTATTTCCCCCCCTCCGAGGTCTCCGTTGCTCTTTGGTATTTGGGTGTCGCGGGGTTCCTCCGCCCCTCCCTACGGGGATGGAAAACGTCCCCCTCTGTCCCCCGTCGGCTCGAGCCCCCTATTTATTTATTTATTTATTTTTACATTTTTGTAATAAGCTTTATACGCTGATTCCAAATATGAAATTGGTTTTTCTGTAAGTGTTGTACTTTTTGAGATATTTCATTTATAATTTTTTTTTTTTTTGTAATAAGCTTTATATAAGCTTTATACGCTGATTCCAAATATGTAATTAGTTTTTCTGTAAGTGTCGTACTTTTCGAGATATTTCATTTGTGATTTTTTTTTATTTTGTAATAGGCTTTTTACGCTGTTTTCAATTTTTTTTTTTTTTTTTTTTTTGATAAACCACCACTCACGGGCTCGGCCCTTTTCAAGGAGGGGGCAGAAGATAAAACAAGAAAACCCACCCAATCCCAGCAACGCAAATCTCTAAGGTGTG
>JABUQX010105621.1:7500-37500 GCA_015478945.1 Trachelipus rathkii
AGCAAATACATGGAAACAAGGTATACAAGTAAGACTTTCTAATTAAAAAATACATTTTTTTAATTTAATTTAAAGGGAAGAGTTTCCCCAGCTGAACAGCCAACGGTCGAGAGACAGTCTCTCCCATTACTCAGCAAGCAGCCAAGCGGAGGAAAGGGTCCTCCCACAACAGCTTCACAAAGGAAGCTCCTAGCCAAGCGGAGGAAAGGGTCCTCCCACAACAGCTTCACAAAGGAAGCCCCTAGCCAAGGGAGAAAAGGGTTCTCCATAAAATCGAAAAGAAAAAAAAACCCTTCCCCCCCCCATTGAAATATACAAACATTTTAAAAGTTGCGCGCGCAACACTATTAAAAATAAATAATACAATTGTTATAATTAAAATATTTTCTTTTGCATGCTTATGTAAAAAAGGTTGTCAAAAATATTTTAATTTTAAGTATTTTTATTTTTTCTGAGTGATCATTCATAAATTGGTTTTTATGTAGTTGATAAGATGTTTTATATTTTATAGCTTTGGTTCCAGAAAAGTGTGTAATTTTAAAGGGTATTTTAAGTGTGGTATATTATTGTCAGAGTTGACAAAAAATTTGTGTAAAGTGCTAATTTTTAAGTTGATAACGAGTAGAAGTAAGTCTTATCAATATTGATTTTCCAAACTGTGTTTACTTTCTTTTTCTTCTTAAACATTTTCTCCTTAATTAACCTTCCATTCTCTAAACTTTAGTAAAGTACTAATACTCACTCATATATATATATATATATATATATATATATATATATATATATAGAGGGAATAAGAGAGGGAGGGAGAAAGAATTGAACAAACAGACACAGACCGATTGGACAAAAAGTTACGCATAGACACACACACACACACCCATACCCACTCGCGCATGCGTAGAGAAGCTTATAACACACATCTGAAGGTCAAACGTAACGTAGCGAACGAGAGAGAAACATAGAAATGAAAAGATTATAGATATTGCCATTTCTATTTTATTCCGTTTAGAAAATTTTATTTCACGTTTTAAGCCAGTGTATATATATATAATACGAGATATATATATACAGGGGAACGTTTAGTAGCTTTTTGGGGAAATAAGAAGTTTCTTTTTTTTTAAAGATTAAAGTATCTTTTCTTTTCGTAAGCCAGCTTATATATATATATATATATATATATATATATATATATATATATATATATATATATATATGTATGAATACAGTCACGAGACTGCAGTGTTTTTTTTTTGCGAACATATGTGTAGTCAACGAGACTAAAAGTGTCTTTATTAGAAAGTTTTGGCAAATCGAACAAGACTAAGTGTCTTCTGTTTTATGATTAACATTTTTTAAAAAAAAAAACACTGATTAAAAAATTGTTTTTATATGATTTTCGGTCAGTTTTTAGATAAAGGTTTAGGTTTTGCTCCGAACTATCGGAAGTAACAGGAAGCCCGTTTCGAGCGGCACCTATCGTTTTTTCTTTATTTTTATTATTGAATTGAAAAAGGAACCGATAACTAAAAGTAAATCATAGCTCTGTTGAATGCAATCCTTCGTAAAAAGACTTGCGTAATACATCTTATTATGTTTGATGGTACATAACAGTGTTCTAGGTAGTAACCGAACCGAGTCTTCAAACGGAAAAGACTTAAGTTATTTCATCTCATCATGTCCGATGTTGCGTAATAGCGCTTGAAAGTTAGGTCCTTTTAAAGGAAGTTACCAGTTTTTGGGATGATGTTTTCCCCTGTGTTTTTCCTGAAGTACCCTAGAGTAACCAAGCCAGTCGTTGATTACGTTGCGAATGTAGCCAGAGTTAGGTCCTTTTAAAGGAAGTTACCAGTTTTTGGGATATTGTTTTCCCCTGTGTTTTTCCTGAAGTATCCTAAGTTTACTATGTTTTTATAGTTAGCCGCTCCATTCTTTTAATTTTCTAATATAAATTTTAAAAAAAAACAAAGGTTTTAAATAACAGTTTATTTCATAAACTTCGTAAAAGGAGACTCAAACGATTGAGACAGCCCCTCCTAAAGCAGATAGATAAGGAATTTATACCGTTATTTTCCTACAGCTTTGATTTAAAAGATGTCCAGTGAACATTTTTTTTTTGATGATAACATTTTTTTTTGATTTTTTTTTGCTCTTTTAGATTAGTGAAAGTACCTATTTTTTAGAGTAGCTTTCAAAGATGTTCCGATGAACACGTTCTATATAGATATAAGAATCTTTCCAGATTTGGAAACACGTTTTTTTTGCTCTCTTGATATTTTAAAATATCAAATTTAATCTTAAAATAACCTAGTCTTTACCATTGAGAAAACTTTTGCCAAACGTTTAATTTCTTTTGAGCATCGAAGGAAGAAACGAAAAGCATTTAGTTTTGAACTTAAAGCATAAGTTTTGTATATATTAAGATTAGTCCGCATTAGCTTCATAGTTATAATCCTTATTTTTTTATATTTTTTTTTTTTTTTTACAACATAAATGTGTTTCGCTCAGAGGGGGGAACAAAAATTTTTTTAAAAAATAAAATAGGATAAAAAATAAAAAAGTAAAAAAATTTTTTTATTTTATAGAAAAAAAAATAAATAAATAATAATAATAAAGGAAATAAGCTAAGCTTCATTAATTTTTGCACAGCTTCGTTTAGTTTTACAGTTTTCTAGCATTTTTTAAGAAGTTTTTAGCTTCATTTTTTAGTATTTTTTAAGAAGTTTTTAGCTTCATTTTTTAGTATTAAGAAGTTTTTAGCTTCATTTTTTAGTATTTTTAAGAAGTTTTTAGTTTCATTTTTTTAAGTTAGTTTTAATTTCTTTAATTTTTAGAAAAAATATTCTTAGCATTCACCGCTACGAGCTTACAATTAAGTCAGTAACTGCTTTGTTTTAACTAACCATTAACTTTAATGTTTTAACTAACCATTAACTTTAATGTTTACCGTTTTGTTTTGATTAATCGTAAAGTCTTATCTGATCATTTGATTAATCTGGCGACCATTTTATTATTAGAGAACTAACTTTGTTTTATTAAGTATTGATCTAATATTTTCTTTTTAGTAGTTGATATCAATTTCGCGATATTAACATTATTAACACTTGCTTCAATTTTTTTGTAGTTGGTATCAATTTCGCGATATTAACATTATTAACATTTGCTTTAATTTACACGATTAATTTTAAATTAGGCCAAAGCAACGTAAACTAACAATTAAAACCGCCTCTAATAAAATAGTTTAAAAAACTCTTTCAACATCTTAAGAAAGAAAAGCGTTTTAAAAATGACCGTAGGGAATAAGAAATAGTTTCGGACTACCGTGCACCACTGGTATCCACTTACCAAATTTTTAGATCTACACTACACATCCGAAAATATTATACCTCAGACACCAGACTTGTCTTGTTTTCCTACCTTGTTTTAAATCTATCAGAGTTTAGCATGTAACTCTTCTGGACAGTTTTCTTCATGTTCCAGAATCTGTAAACTCAACCATGTCCCTCATCCTGGAGATGCGAGACTACCATCTCGATGGATGCAAGATATGTGCTCTTCTTTAAACAGAATGCACACCCATGTTGATTTATTCAAATCTTTCAGATAAAGATTCCTTTCTTAAAGGGGGGTCCTTTATCGGAGTTTAGTTTTGAATACAAAACAATATTTTCGAAATCAACATGTGTGGCAATATGTTTATAAAATCTCTACAAGTTTCAACAGACCACATTCCTCTACTCGCTCCCACGATTTCAATTCTGAATCATACAAGAAAACATTTTCATTCGAACAAACAAACCTCGCTTAGTAACTGCATACACAATGCATATATGCCTTAAAAGACTCTTCCACTAAGATTTAAAATTCTCTCACAAGACGATAACCTTGTTTTGTTAGCTTCGTACAAAACCAAAACAATTTCATTCTCGAACGTTCTTTGACTAAATAGATCGTGCTAACTTTGCAAAACAAAACTCCCCCTTGCATTTTCCATTCCCTCACGATAGGAAAGGATCGAGGTTGGCTCACAAAATCTTAGTGAAGCTACTTCATTCGTCTTGCTAAAGCCAAGCCAAGCGTTTGTTCTTATAAAAGGATACGAAAGGATAGAGTGAAAGTAGAGTGCGTCTTTTGCTTGAAGCAAGAAAAAATATATTCTCCCAAAGTTACTTTTATCTACCCAACCCTTGTGTATCTATATAAAACATTTGTGTATGTACATACTGTATAGATATATATATATATATATATATATATATATATATATATATAGTTTGTGCATGCATTCTTTTTACCATTTCACATACTTTTATTTAATGTATATTTTTCCTTTTTAAATATAAAAACAGGCAGTATATTTATTTATGCGGGTGCATAAATCATATTCCATGGCTCCATAAGATTCTACTTGAAATTTAGTGAAGGTAAATTGGCATTCTAATTTAGTACATATTATTTGTAACATCACTGCGGTGATCCAAAATTTAATTGAGGATATGATAAGTGAAAATGGGTCATTTGAAATATTTCTATATTTTCATTCATTTTTATAATAAACATATTGTGGTTTTAATTGGTGTTATATATTAAATTAATTATTATATTAATTATTATATTGAAGTTACTTTGTAATGAGTGCAACAATTTTTCAATGATATATATATATTTTATTATATTACTTTTATAAATATATTCAATTTCTTAATTTTGTAAAGTTTTGATACATGATTTTAACTCCGCATTATTGTACTGTAATTTGTGGGGACATTTCATTTATTTCGAAATTCTTTATTTAAAACAGGTTTGTGTGTTGGGGTCCATTGGATTGGATCCTAGGTTGTTGAATTTATGTTCCGAGGTCTTAAATGCTTCCTAAAATAAACGAGTAAAAGGCAAGACTTTTATTCATGATAACCTGCAAAGTAGAGAGTGTCATCGGATGGTTTCCAAAGACAAAAACAAACTCTACATATATATATATATATATATATATATATATATATATATATATATATATATATATATATATATATATATATATATATATATATATATATATATATATATATATATATATATATATATAAAACTGTATATATATATATATATATATATATATATATATATATATATATATATATATATATATATATATATATATATATATATATATATATATATATATATATATATATCTCTATGTATTATTTATAAATATATATTTATATATATATATATATATAATATATATATTAATAATATATATGTAATAATAATATATATATATATATATATATATATATATATATATATATATACTATATATATATATATATATATATATATATATATATATATATATAATATTATATATATATATATATATATATATATATATATATATATATATATATATATATATTTATATATATATATATATATATATATATATATATATATATAATTCAAAACCTGAATTCATTATTTTCTATTCAAAAAATAAATTTTAGGGTTCGCACATGCGTAATTACCCCCATAGTATTTATCCCCCAATTCTCGATTTCCTTTTGAAAAATTTTCCATGCATCCCCCCAAAAAGCCTCCTAGTAAACATTTCCCCCAATATATTCATTCTCTCCCCACCCACCCCTACATCCCTCGTTATTATAACAGTAAGTTTTTTGAAAATGCGCGCCGCTTTGTATGCATGTATTTATGTACATATATGTATGTTTGATGTGTGTACTTATTATATGTATGATACTCTGTGTAATTACTATAAATAATTACTACACATATTTATATTTACTACATTAGCATTTTTAATTTCAAAACAAACCCATAGGTGGCGAAGTTGGTCGTCTTGTTGGGTATAAAACGTGAAAGAATTGAAAGTAGGGGGAAAAAATAATGTTTCGGGGTATAAATTCAATAAATAAAAACGTTTATTAAAAGAAATGTTGCATAACTGAGAAATATTTGATAATATAAATGAAATTAAAGAAAAAGGACTTGAAAATTAAATATATTTGTTTCATGGAAGTTAATTAACTATTTAAAAAGTGAAGATAGTTATTTAATAATAATAATAATAATAATAATAATAATAATAATAATAATAATAATAATAATAATAATAATAATAATAATAATAATAATAATGATAATAATAATAATAATATATATATATATATATATATATATATATAGCAATAATAATAATATATATGTTTGTATGGCAATATTAATTTAGATAAAGTTACAGTATACCTAAGAATATATATAATAATAATATATATAATAATATATAATAATAATATATAATATATAATAATATATACATATATATAATATATATATATATATATAATAATATATATATATATATATATATATATTTATGTATAATAATATATATATATATAATATATATATAATAACTATATATATATATATATATATAATAATATATAATAATAATAATAATAATAATATAATAATAATAATAATATATAATATAATAATAATATATCGAGTTCTGCGGGCTTGGCTATTTATTTTCGGCGACTTTTATATTTATTTGTATGCTACGCAAGGTAAGCGTTCCTTCAGGAACCCTTTTCTGCTGACGTCAGCAGCAAGTAATTTAGAATTTATTGCAAATTTGATGCGAAAAAATAATGTTTTTGAAATAAAGAATGAAATGTTCCTTTATATTTATATTGAATAAAAACCTTTGGATTTAGAATTAAAAGATTTTTTTTTTTTTTTTTTTTTTTTTTTTTTAAATTGAAAAAAAATATATAGATAATTTTTTTTTTTTTTTTTTAACGTTTTTATTTATATTATTAGTATATGATATAGCAATTAATTAAGATGCTGATGAGAAAGATGGGAAATTTGGAAATATTAAAAATTTAATAATAAGTAAGGAAAAAAAAGTTCATTTGCATGAAAGAAAACGGGTTTTACTGTTGTAATGCTTGGAAAATTTAAGGTAACATGAAATAATGTTGCATGGGTAAATACGTTCAGTATATATATAGCATATATATATATATATATATATATATATATATATATTTTTTTATATAGATTCTGTGGGCCAAATCCTAAATAATCCTGACACCTTTGCAATACAATTTTAGTTAAGCTAAGCTATGAATAGTGTGAGGCTTTTCTTTTGCGTTTGAATTTTGTGTTAAAAAATCATTTCTTTTATAAATTATTTGCTTCACCAATTTTATTAAAGGAAAATTCTTTTAGATATATAAATTTATTAATTCAAATAATAATAATAATAATAATAATAATAATAATAATAATAATAATAATAATAATAATAATAATAATAATAATAATAATAATAATAATAATAATGTCACTTTTTTACAAATACGTATATTATTCATTAAGTGTAGTACTTTCTTATACGTTTTATTGAATATTATCTGGAAAATGCCGATTCTATATAGCATAACAAAACATATCATAACCTGAACTTAGAGGGCAGTAAACCGCCAACTAACCTATATGGATCGACGCGATGCAGCAAACTCAACCTAAACTATATGGATCGACGATGCAGTGAATTTCGACCTAACCTTCATGGATATACTTTGCCGTAACAGATTTTCTCTTGTTTCCGGGCAAGATTTTTGCACTACAGAAAATATCCCGAGACGCCGCTCTGTCTCGGGCGCTGCCAAACGTGCGACGCGTGAAAAAGTACGATATATATATATATATATATATATATATATATATATATATATATATATACTCTCTCTCTCTACTCTCTCTCTACTCTCTCTTATATATATATCTCATATATATATATGTGGTTGTCAATTTTTTTGTTTATATATATATATATATATATATATATGCTCTCTTTTTAGACATACCTATATATATATATATATATAGGGGGGCAGCTTAAAGATAAATAGAGCACACAAATTTATTTTTAGATATATATATACATATATATATATATATATATATATATATATATATATATATATATATATATATATATATATATATATATATATATATATATATATATATATATATACATTTAAACACATATATATATATATATATATATATATATATATATATATATATATATATATATATATATATATATATATATATATATATATATATATATATAGATATATATATATATATATATATATATATATATATATGCTATATATATATATATATATATATATATATATATATATATATATATATATATATATATATACTCTCCTCTATATATATATAAGAAAGAAGACATAAAATTAAATAATTAAATGATTAATATTTAAAATAAATTATTTTATCAAAACAATAGAATATCAAATACAATATGCAATGATGGAAAATTCAATATAATTGCAGTTTGCAAAATTGATATTATTAAAAAGTAATTTCCTTGGGTTCAACGAAATTAACTACTGTTTGAATAAAATAATCATAATTGTCAAACAAATTTTCTGTGTACATTCATCATAGCCAGTCTAACCTATCGTCTTCCATAGTACTTCGCAGCTAAGTCTTCATCCTTCACCGAAATGAAAAAGAGTGTTCTACTGTGCACAGTGGTACATGGCTGGGTAGGTAGTATCATCAAGCCTTTCGTCATTGAAAGAAATGTTCAGTCTCCTTTAAGACTTGGGGGACAAGATCTTTAGTTCTTCACTACTCAGTTTCTTGTCCTTCCAAATTTTGTACCAAAGTTCTAGCTCTTCTTCTATGCCTTCTAAGTGGTAAAAACTATAAAATGAAGCTGTCTTTTCCTTTAACTCATCGATTGTTATGAGTAGAATGTGGAAAGGATGTAGATATATCAATGCATAAGCAGGTGTATTTTCAGTAGAAAACACAATTCCAAAGAAGAGGTTATAGAATCTAGCTACAGGTTATTAAGGATCCTCTACAGAACTCCGTAGGGTTTATTAGCATTAGTTGCTGCCCGGTGCATCTGCCTACAAAAAAATCCAGTAGTATATTCAGATCAAGTCCCCAGTTGCTCTGCGATTTGATTAGCTTCTTTTAACACTTCATCGGTGATTTTTCTTCATCTTTCCGATGGCTCCAAACACAATATGTTGAGTGTGCTGCGAGGTTTTGACGATATCCAAGGTCTTGGATTGGAGCATTTACAACTGGCTCTAACATGGCAGAGTACTTCGCGATCACGATCAATATCATAGCCATGATGAATGACGACTTACATGTAGCTGAATGCAACTGAAAAGCGCTTTTTCTTGAGGCATTATCCTTCAAAGGAAAGGATTTCTAATGCTTGCATCCTTCGTACAAAGTGCTCCATAAACACTCTGATGCACTTGTGATTGTTCAGACCATCTGGTCTAGCATAGGCTTGGGATGTTTAGCATTAATTTTTTTCGCAAGACCGACTCGCAAGAAAACGTAATAATGTTCTTTATAGTTCCCACAGTATTTATTGCGGATTTCTGTTATTGTGTTCAAATCATTTACTACTAGATTTTGTTTATGGGAAGAGCAATGAAAGAACAATGTTTTTTATACTTTTTACAATATTACTTTGACACCTCCTTCTTTGCCAGACATCGTGGAACAGCCATCGAAACCAAGCCCAAGCATTTCTCGGGATCCAGTTCTTCGATAATGACAAAATCGTCATTGGCTTTCGCAATGGTTTTGCGTCAAGCGCTTTCAGTTCTACAAAGCCAATAAATTCCTCTTTGACTTCATCGGACTCTTTGTCGAAATAGCGCAACACTATGGAAATTGTTCCTTTCAGAAATATCAGCGGTTTCATCTGCTAGTAAGCTATACACGCACGCTTCCTTTACTTATTAATGATGTTTTCCTTTATAGTAGTACCACATAAAAGTAGTTTTTCTTGTCTAATAAATTTTCATTATTTCGTCTGAAATCAATCACATTCAATCTCAGCAACCATGACATCACCAATTAAAATCTTGCATACTCTATCTGTTTGAGTTAATATATTTGAAATGTCAACTAAATTATTGAGATAATATTTTTATTTTCTATGATTTTCTCAGAATGCTAGTTAATTTGGATGTTTACCGGCATCTTGTAGGAACAATCTTGCAGCTTCAACTTAACAGTTGTGTTCCTAGTTTATTATCTCATGTACTATATAGACCATGACTCTTTAGCTATTTGTGAAAGGTCTTGCTATTTAAGAGCCTAGGAACCCCCTCTGAACAAACTTTTATTTGGTGGAAATAAAATAAAAAACTTGCAAAATGCTCCCTTTAGACGCCTGGGCAAATCTTCCCACTAATATTACTTTTTTCCACTTCTGAAGAATTCATTTTTGCAGTTAGGTGGGATCTTCAAGAATTAGGTCTTAGTAGCGTAAGGAAATGGCGTAAATGGTATGTCGAAGGCAGAGGGTTGGATGTCAATTGGCTACCAATATCATTTTCGCTGACTGTCATCACTGAAACACTATTTCCGAAATCTAGTTATGTCTTGACTCATCGAGGTGCTGGGCCTGGGTATGGGTTCTTCATCATGCGAAATATGCGAAGTAGGAGGGATTGCCTCTTGTGTAGTCTTAGTTGACTTATTGGTATCTTCTTCGTTTTCACAGCTACCATTTCCAATTTTATCTGAGTTCTTCCTTTTCAAATTTACCAAACAATATATATATATATATATATATATATATATATATATATATATATATATATATATATATATATATATATATATAATCTCTTATATATATATATATATATATATATATATATATATATATATATATATATATATATATATATATATATATATATATATATGGTTCTACTACTGTAAATCTCTGCCACATATGGTCATAGGCTAATAATTTTACTAGCATTCAAAGATGTTAACAGAAAAAAATTAAAAAGTATAGAAAACTATGTTGAAAACCACTAATTTCTGTGTTGTAATGAAAAATAGTTTTTAAAATGAAGCTAACCTCATATGGACAAGTAACATCATGTGTTACAAAATTCCTACTTTTAAGAAGTAAATACACAAAATTTTATTAATATTTAAAGTAAAACGTACGTACCAAGGAATCTCCTAATATCCATGATCTGATGAAATTGAACTATAACTTTACACTGAGGCGGTGTTGAATTATAGAGTGGTGTCACGGAGTGATAATTTCAATGCTACTTTGAACCTTAAACACTTAATAAAGAATTGAGAATCCGACTGAACACAAAATCTAGAATTTATATATACATATCAACTTTAAAAAAAGCATAGATAGAATAACAACACAGTTCTTATATACAAATTAAAAGAGCATATAAAATGAGTGAGAAGACCTCGTATCCAAAAGAAATGTGAGAAAAAGAAAATTGCAAATAGCAACCATATATATAAATATATATATATATATATATATATATATATATATATATATATATATATATATATATATATATATATATATATATATATATATATATATATATATATATATATATATATATATATATATATATATATATATATAAACAGTATGAAGAATGGTAAGAGTACAGGTATCGACGGATTACCTGTTGAAATATTTAAGGGAGGGAAGGAGGTGGTGCAGTGGATGTGGAGACTGTTCAACGGATTTTGGAGAGAGGAAAGGGTACCAGAGGAATGGGGGAAGGCAATAATATGTCCAATATTTAAGAAGGGAGACAGAGGTGAGTGTTCCAACTATAGGGGGATATCTCTTCTGCCCCATGCTTTGAAGATATATGAAAGGATTTTGGAGAGGAGACTTAGAACGAGTGTGGAGAATAAATTGAATGAGGCCCAATATGGTTTTAGACCGGGAAGAGGAACCACCGATTTGATCTTTAGCTTGAAGATGGTGATTGAGAAGAGTTGGGAGTGGGATAGAGACATCTATGCTGCTTTTATAGATCTAGAGAAAGCGTTTGATAGTGTGCCGCGGGAGAAGTTGTGGGAAACGCTTGGAAATCCGTATTATGAGGTTGAACCCAAGTTAATAAGAGTGATACGTAGTCTCTATGTCAATAGTAAGAGTGCCGTTAGAACAGCGTTTGGCTTAGGGAAATGGTTCCATGTACAAGCGGGAGTGAGACAGGGAGGAGTTTTGTCTCCTCTGCTGTTTATCATATATATGGATGGGTGTATCCGAGAGGTTGGTTTGGAGGAGGATGTTGGAATTGCTATGGCATATGCAGATGACATAGCAGTGGTGACAAGTGACAGAGCGACTCTGCAGAGAGCGTTGGATAGGTGGGGAGACATATTGCACAGAGAAGGATTAAAAATAAATAAGGAAAAGACGGAGGTGATGAAGATCTCTAGAGAAAGAGAGGTGCTTGACATCGTGATAGAGGGGAAAGGTTGAAGGAAGTGGAAAAATTTAAGTACCTGGGTGTTACTGTAAACGTGGATGGAGAAATGGCCGGAGAGATTGAGGAGAGAATAAACAGGTTTTCGAGGAGTGTGGGACAGCTGTATGGATTGCTGAAAAACAGGCATGTACCGAGGGATGTTAAGGTTTTGATATATACGACAATACTAAGACCTACTCTCGTATATGGGTCGGAAGCTTGGACCCTTACCACCAGAACAAAAAGCAAGATTGTGGCAGCAGAAATGAGAGTGCTGAGACTGATAGCGGGAGTGACGAGAAGGGAGCGAAGAAGAAATTCGGAAATTAGGCGCGAGCTTGGAATAGAGCCCATTGATTGGTTGATAGAGAGACAACAGCTAAGGTGGTATGGCCATGTCCGAAGAATGAATGAGGAGAGATACCCTGCGAGATTCTACGACTGGCAGCCAGAAGGAAGAAGACCTGCTGGGAGACCAAGAAGAAGATGGAGGGATGGTGTTGCAGCGTCGATGGTGAAGCGAGGAAGATCTATTGCCGAGGTGGAAGAGGAAGGATTCTACCGAGACAGATCCGCATGGAGGGGCTTTGCAGAAGAAGGGCTGTGCCTAATCTCAGCTCTTATATATATATATATATATATATATATATATATATATATATATATATATATATATATATATATATATATATATATATATATATATATATATATATATATATATATATAAATATATATATATATATATATCAATAAACAAAACTAACGGCCAACCGGAACGGGACGTTGGCTCAAAAAATTCATAGGTAGACTCTATGAGTAAAAGCACTTTTAGGAGGCAGCTGCTATACTGACGACATATATATATATATATATATATAACCCTGTAAAGAGATATATCACTCTATACTTATCTCTCTCTCTTTATATATATATATATATATATATATATATATATATATATATATAGGCCCCTTTCTGTTTTAGCCAATGGTCAGTTTTGTTTTTTTTTTTTTTTTTTTTTTTTTTTTTTTTTTTACTAACAATGAATTTCAGTGGTAACGGACATGATTTAAAAAAGGTAGAAGGATTTTTAAATAATTTTAAAAAAAATTTTTTTAAATAAAATTTAGAAAATGAAATATCTCGAAAAGTACAACACTTACAGAAAAACCAATTACATATTTGGAATCAGCGTATAAAGCTTATTACAAATATGTAAAAAAAGAAATAAATAAAAAAAGATTTTTATAAATGAAATATCTCAAAAAGTACGACACTTACAGAAAAACCAATTACATATTTAGAATCAGCGTATAAAGCTTATTACAAATATGTAAAAAAAATAAAAAAATAAAAAAATAAAAAATTAGGGATCTCAATCCGACGGGGACACAGGGGACGTTTCCATACCCCACGTAGAAGGAGCGGAAGGAACCCCGCGACTTTAAATACCAAGAGCAGGGGTTCCGGAGACCCTCCCGGAGAAATAGTCCTACCCTGTCGTTGGAAGACCGAGACCCAGCTCCTGCCATCTTTGCTGTTTCCCCGGGTATTCCTTTAGTTAAAAAAAAAAAAAAAAATTTAAAGTCACGGATCCGTAAAACGTTACTGGTCCTATATATTTTTTAATCATGTCCGTTACCACTAAAATTCTTTGTTGGTATCATATAGCAGCAATATATTAAAAAAAAATTCAAAACTGACCATTGTGTAAAACAGAAAAGGTATATATATATATATATATATATATATTTATATATATATATATATATATATATATATATATATATATATATATATATATATATATATATATATATATATATATATATATATATAATAAAAAAATATATATAATATATAATATATATATAATATAACTTATATACATATATATATATATATATATATATATATATATATATATATATATATATATATATATATATATATATAAACTTTTCCTTTAAAAGGATGTTAACCGATATATATCGAACGAGAGATGTAATCGATTTTTTTTCGATTATTTCAAGGCAATAAATAGAGCGTGAGGGTTGACAAAAAGTTTTTTTTTTTTAAACTAAAGGAATACCCAAGATTAAATCGCCAAGATGTCAAAGAGTCAGGGTCTCTCGGCCTCAGCGGGGGACGACGGGGGGGACTTCGTCCCCCCCTCTGTCCCACCGTCGGCTCGAGCCCCTTAAAAAAATAAATAAAAAAAAATTAAAACAAAATTAACATATAAAAATTAACATGATATAATAAAGCAACATGTGGCAACTTTTTCTCTTCTTCTATTGGAGTTTAAGTTAACACGTCACAGTGTATGGTTAGACGATTAGGGTTCAGCGATATTTCGATATGTAACATTTTTATGTAACCTGCTTATCTAAGAAATTGCCTATATATATATATATATATATATATATATATATATATATATATATATATATATATATATATATATATATATATATATATATATATTTATATATATATATATATATATATATATATATATATATATATATATATATATATATATATATATATATATATATATATATATATAAAGTGTTTTGATCCTGCATATCAGCACTCAAATTTATTGCTAGTATCATATATATAACAATATATGAAGAAAAAAATTAAAAAACATTTATCTGCGTCATGAAACTCATAAGGACCGATTTTATAACCATTTTATGGAATCTCCTCTACTGCAGTCCGTGAAGATGTTTTAGCTCACCGCAACTGACCGTACAGCTCCAGAAGGTCGTACACCAAACCGCACCGCACCGCACCTCACAACATCGGCGCAAAGGCCAACTCTAGTACAGATGCAACTTGAAAGAGGGTTCAAGAATTAATCTTTTAAAAGAAATGTCGTAACTATTTATTTTTCTTTTTTTTTCTGAAAAGATTCTATAAATATAAACATTGTAAATAAAATAATAAACCTCCTTTATCAAATATACTAATATGAATTTTACAAAAGGATAATAAAATTCGATACTTCATACTAATTCGTAGTAATAAAATTCGGTACTTCATAGTACCTTCATATAGCCCACCACCATAAAGTATTAGCTGTCCCCTAAGCTGCTCTATCCTATTAAAACATGAATATACAGCCCCATCAGTTTTAGGCCCATTTCTAAAGGAAATATATTGTTCAAATTATAAATGTATGAATGTATTTTGTATCGTATATTGTATATTTATCTTTTACATGTGCTCAACGATAGATTTGCTAAAAATGGGTTTAAATTGTTTCAAGATCAATTTTTTTGTTTATATACACTAACGTAAGTTTAAATAACATTTTAAATAATTTAATTTTTTATTTTTTTTGGAAAATGCCAAATATAACATTTTTAGTAATTTTCCCTGCTAAAACGGCATTTTTTTTATTTTTTATTTTGAAAGGTTGGATTACGTTAAATTTGGTTAGGTTAGATTAGCTTAAGAGGAAATATAAAAACAATTTAAATTTAGCATTTTTCAAAAAGTTTTTAATTGCAAATCATCATTTGTGAATAAGATACAATTTAAATATATATATATATGAGTACCTATATATATATATATAGTACATATAATATAAATATCTACTATATAATAAGTCGGATATCGCCGTATACTAATTACTACGTATATAGTCTCTACACTGTAGATGGCATGACGATACGCTGCTTTTACAATAGAGACAATCATGTATATATATATATATAATCGGAACTTAGACATATATCTGTAGCTGCATGTCTTGACCAATTAGTAATAATATCATATATATCATATATATATATATATATATTATACAGAAAATAATCGTCTTAAACATATTTTTAATCACTGTGTGCATGAAACGGAAAAGCTTCTTTATATGTATATATTTATTTAATATTAAAGTGAGAATAAATTAGTATCAAATGTATATCAGATTCTAAATACCATGTAGAAAGGAGACTACCTTCAAAGATATTATCATATTATTACCATAATACTTGTCAAATAATAAACATTAGTATAGTCAAATACGCGTTCGAGCAAGTTTACACACACATACGAACATATGTGTGTAATCCCTATACAAATTTTTTTTTGTATTGGTTTGTTTTGTATACGATTTTAGTAAAGTCCAAGAGTTTGACCTTGAAGTAAATCCGGGAGAAGGAGGTATCTGGTTGGTCGACTCGCCCTGGAAGACAAGCGATACTTTCACTTTTTGGAACTCCAAAAACGCATACGTGTCTGTATGCGTGTGTGCAGACTCCCGATAAGAATATTCTTTACAATCCCCTACACCGCCCCTCCCTCTTTATACATTATTTCCTTATTTTGTTATGTTAATCCTATAAAGGAATCTCTCTCTCTCCTCATCTTCTCTGCTCTCTCCTCTCGTCTCTCTCATCTCTCTCTCTCATCTCTTCTCTCTATAAATATATATAAATACGTAATAATAAGTATATATATATATATATAATTATATATATATATATATATATATTATATATATATATGTATATATATAATATATAATATATATATAGTATTTATAGCGAATATAATATATAATAAATATATATATAACTATTATATATATTATAGTATATATATAAATATATACTAACTATAATATATATATAATGTGTATACATTTTATAACTAATAAAACTAAAAATAACTATTATTATAGCCAATTTCTAATAATCTATGGGTATATATATAATAATAATATCTATTTATTTATTATAGATATGTAGTATATATATTATATATATATATTATAGATATATATATATAACTAAATATATATATATATAATATAGTATATATATATATATATATATACTAGTATTATATATATATGGTATATATTAATATATTATATATAAATATATATATATAATATATATATATATTATACAATATACTATATTAATATATATAGTATATATATATAATAATACCTATATATAAATATTATATATATATATAATCATAAATTCAAAAAATTTCATTAGAGGTCGAGTGGAAGCAGAGATGTTAAGTGGGAAAGTTTTCAGTGTAAGAGGTGATAAATAAAACAAGGAAAGATAAATCAAAATGAATAGTGGATTACAGAGAGAGCTGGATGCAATGATGGTAGAAAAAAATTAATTTATAAATTAAGAACGAGAGAAGGGTATATAGAGTAAGGCGGGGAAACTTTTAAGGAGGGTGGAACAGGAATTAAGAAAATATTAAAGCAACAGATGGAGTGAGTGAAATATTAGTAAGTAAATTTTAAGAAAAATTATTAAATTGCTCTTAAAGAAGTTTATAGGACACGTTAAAGAACTAAAGAGTTGCACCAAAGATGTCGAAAAAGACAAGTCCTGACGCGACGGAGGTAGTTCAACGGATATACCGCAGGGAAAGATGAGTTAGCAATAAGGGTAGGAAATAACAAGAAAGAACTGGAGGAGGAACATACGAGCACGAGGCGGAATACAACCGCAGAAGAAGGAGAAGATCTCGAAAAGGATTATTAAATTGCTCGTTAAAGAAGTATAGGACACGTTAAAAAACGTAGAAGAGAATTTCTCCAATGATAAAAAGGCTAAAGACAAAGGATGGAGGGAAAGAACAATTCACAGAACTGCTTAAAACAGTACTAAAAAACTACTTAAAACAGTATAAAGGAAAACAGATAAAAGCAGTAAGAAAAATTTCTTAAAGCAGTAAGAAAAACGATAAGAAAATGAACTATTATCAAAGTATAGTCTACAATTTGTTTAAGAAAGATGAGAAGGGAGAAGGGGTAATTGTCAGGTATTGATGGAATAAAGATGGAAATACTGATTAGTGTGGTTGCTGAGAGTATTCACAATTTGCTGAGAGAAGAAAATATCACCAGACTAGCAGAATTTGTATCGGATTATAAAATAAATCTAAGGTCAAAAGATTGGAGAGAGAGAGAGAGAGAGAGAGAGAGAGAGAGAGAGAGAGAGAGAGAGAGAGAGAGAGAGAGAGAGAGAGGAGAGAGAGAAGGGGAGAGAGAAGAGAAAAGAGAGAGAGAGAAGAGAGAGAGAGAGAGAGAGAGAGAGAGAGAGAGAGAGAGAAGGTTTTGGAGTGGATTGTCTGGATCTGGTATTTAATCTGAGAATCCTTTCTGAAAAGAGAATATGATAGACTATAAAGCATTATAGGATGGATAGACTATAGAGTATAATAGAATGGATTGACTATATAGTATAATAGAATGTATAGAATAAAATTGTAGAAAATATTGTATGAAGCTACTTTAAGTTAGAAAAAAAAATGTTGATGGGATGGAAACATTTTATGAGAATATTAGAGTAATTTGCTCGGTTGAAAAACTGTTTGCTACATTTCTAAATTTTTTCCACTAAATTGTTAGGAACTATGTTAAGATTAAATTCCAATATAAAAATATTGGTTTTAAATATTATAAATATAGAAAACATCAAAAATAGAATGATAAATAACTAGCCACTTAGAAGACTTCTATTTCTGCCTCACAAGGATTTTCAAATAAAACAAAATCAAATATAGTTTATCCTTCTCTTCCATCTGCAATTCGGCCAGAATTACATAGACCTGGACTTCCAGTGCCTAAGCCACCAATGGACTTGGAAGAATTCAATATCCCTGAAGAGGAAACGGTTGAGGAAATTGAAGCATCAACATCATTTGACCCGTCCTTCGTTCCATTTCATGAGAGGACACCCCATCTCATTCAACAAAGAGAGTTCGACGATTTATTTAGAGATTTAGATCCAAGCAAAGGACAAGATGAACTCTTAGGATCTAGGCTACAGGCCTACAGCAGAGGAATTTGTTGGCAAAAATGGGCTAGAATTTCAGTATATAGACAAAGACATGAGCAATTTTCAAAATACTTCACCATGCAACGATCGGTATGTGTGTGTGTGTGTACAAATATTGACGGTTTGATGGCTGAACTTGGTTTCAAGCCTGTCACAGAGGAATGGAGACTTTTTATAGACTCCTCAAAGACAAGTCTGAATTTCTGAAACCAGAATTGCTTCATAATAGTAACGCCAAGACTTCATTATCAGTAGTATACTCGTAGATATGATGAAATCGTATGAGAGTGTGTCAGTTTTAATTAATGCATTACAGTATAAATAATATTGTTGGAAACTCTGTGGAGACTTGAAAATTGCAGGTATGCTAATGGGACTTTAGGGTGGATTCACCAAATACTGCTGTTTCCTTTGCCTATGGGACAGTAGAGCAACAGACAAGCACTATATACAGAAAGATTTGGCAAAAAGAAGTAACTACGTTCCAGAGCTTGAAAATGTTTTATCAACCTTTAGTTGACCCAAGGAAGATATTACTTCCCCCTTTACATATAAAATTAAGCTTAATGAAAAATTGTGAAGGGAATGAACAAAAAATGAAGATGACTTTGCATATCTCAGAACTCAGTTCCCTGCTTTTTAAGTAAGGCAAAATTGAAGGAATATTCGTTGGCCCACAGAGAAGAAAACTCTTGAAGGCTGATACTTTTGAGGAAGAGTTAACTGCTTTGGAACTATCTGCTTGTAGAGCATTTAGATCTGTGGTTTCGGGATTTCTAGGTAACAACAAAGCTGAAAATTAGGAAGAGTTGGTAAGAAAACTCTTGGACAGCTATCAGAAAGTTGGATGTCGGACTTCATTAAAAATTCACCTCCTGCATTCCTATTTGGATTTCTTTCCCCATAACTTGGGCGCTGTTAGTGGCGAACAGGGAGAAATATTTCATCAAGTCATCATGACAATGGAACACCTTTATCAAGGAAGAATACATTCTAACATGATGGGGTGACAACTGCTGGTTATTCCTAAGAGAAGATAGAACGCAGTATAAGAGAAAGAAATGAAATTTTGGCAACTAGTTGTTTAGAAATCTAAATTTTCTTGTAAACTCGTTTTTGTTTACTGGATGAATTGGTATATTTTGTTTCACTTTAGTTTTTGTTTAATGGATGTGTTGGTATATTTTGTTTCACTTATTTACTTTAAATATATATATATATATATATATATATATATATATATATATAATATATATATATATATATATATATATATATATATATATATATATATATATATATATATATATATATATATATATATATAATTTTTTTATATTATATATATATATATATATAGTATTTTTAATAACATTTTTAATATTTCCTTGTATTAAATTTGAAATGAGCGAATTTTATTTATATTTGCCGGTATTATTTAAACTTTCCGTTGTCACACAAAATTGGTACGTGTTACGAAGATTTTAACATCATTTTCGTAATCAAATCACAATGATCGATTTAATAAGAAAATCACTTAATAAAATATTCATGTGTCAGAAAAAAAAATTAAATTTTGTTGAGTAGTGAATTATTATTTGTTTAACTATACCAAAATTAAGTTTATATGGTAAATTTTGACTATGCTGCCTGTAAATTGTAAAGAAGTTAAGCGTCTTTCTCTTCGAAACTACTGTTCAGTATTTTATTTATGATGGTGGTCTAACTGACAAAGGAAATACGACGTCCCGTGCTGGAAAAAAAAGTAAATGTAGTTCAAGCCATGCCTCGTGAATCATAAACTAGGATAATCGTCTGCCTTAAGAACTAGTGATGATCTCTTTCAGTTGTGATATATAGTATACTAAAAAAATTGGTTACATCCTTGTGTTGGTTGACGCACGGAGTTTTGTGGAGTTAGTCATTACTACTCATAACAATCAACAAGTCATAAGCAGATAAAATTTAGCTTAGAGAAATAGCGATAATGGCTCCTTCTTGCAGAGAAAATGAACTTACTTTAATTCTAAATGCATCAAATCCAGTACAAGTGGAAAATACAATTGAAAATATTGAAAATGCAAATATTGAAACCGATCTTACATTATATGTAATTAGTATAATTCTTTTATTTTACTTTATTGCTTATGTAACTATAATTATTACTATACAAATAATACGACAATGTATCAAGTTCATTGGAAGGTAAGATAATTCACCTATTAGCCAGTATACACACATTATATATATATATATATATATATATATATATATATATATATATATATATATTATATATAAGAGATTATATTTTTCTATATACATATATATATATATATATTATATATATATATATATATATATATATGGTTTAATATTAGATAGACTGACAATTTGGTACGATGTTGCAGGTTGCTAGAATTTGTCCATTTTATTAGAATTTGTCCTTGGTTGCCAGAATTTGTACTTTTTATTCAAAGTGATCTTGTGGACAGTTATGGAGGCAGTTTCTTTTAGACCTTTATTGAAAGTGGTTGTGTTAACTTAGATTGTATAATTTATGATAAAACAACGTTGCTAGCATTATTAATGTTTTAATAAGCTAATCTTAGAGTGTAAAACTTGTGTTTGTAATAGCGAATGCAGTATTCATAAGGAAAGTTTTAATTTTTATTTCCGGTCTCCTAAAAGTATTTGTCGAAGCGATTTACAAGGGTAATTTTTTTATAACTTTCGCCTGTTTTAATAAAAGTTTAAGATTAAGTTATTATTTTATGTTAAGAAAATATAAAGAAGATCCCTTTATCTCATTCACTGAAGCTCTCGTAAGGTTTTTTATTTAATATATATATATATATATATATATATATATATATATATATATATATATATATAATATATATATATATATATATATATATATATATATTATATAATATATATCTAATATATATATTTTTATTTTATCTTCACATGGCTTTAAATATATCATAATCCATTAGCTTAAAGCGTACTTCGGGGCTAACAAAATACATTAGGTTAGGTCCGACTTGTGGGCAAACAAAATCCATTATGAGCTCCAGTTTGTGGGCTAACAAAATTGATTGAATGATTTACATAGTGGGCTAACAAAATCAATTAGGTTAGGTCGTACTTGTGGGCTATTAAGTCTAGGTTAAGATAATACATTGGATACTTCAGTAGATTTAATATATATATAGCACTAGAGTGAGAAATTCCAATTTCTGTTCCGGCTGGTTGCGAAATCTTATAAAATTTTACTTCGACTCTTTTATGCGAAAGACCATTTACTTTTATGGTAAAAATTAATAAAATTATATAATATATATATATATATATATATAGTATATATAGTAATAGTATATATATATATTATATATATATATATATATTATTATATATATATATATATATATATATTATATAATTTCTTATAAGTTTACCAAAAAATAAATTTCTTTGGCATAAAAGAACAGTCGGAAGGTCAAATTTGTAAATTCTGGCAAACCAACGGCTAGAATCGAATCTGTCAGTCTATGTAAAAATACAGCAATATTATTATATATATATATATATAATATTATAATATATATATATATATATATATATATGTATATATATATATATATAAGCTAGCATATATATAAAATATATATATATATGCTAAAACTTGATTTTTAATACTTATATATCTTAATATAATTTATCCTAGCAGTAGTAAGCTATATTTGCTACTTGGTTACCCCGCACCTCTCCTATGAAAAAACGGTGTCCTCGAGATATGCAACTACAGCAGGCCGGACCCAGGTATCCATCAGGGCCCTGTTATGTTTTAAGACTCGTCAGTTTTTTGATTTTTTTTTTTGTTTTTTTTTTAAACATATTGCTAGTATATGATACTAAACAATGAATTTAAGTGGTGATGGACATGATTCAAAGTTCGAAATATTTTAAACATAATTATTTAAATCAACATTTATATCAATAAAATTTTAATAAAATGAAATATACTCGAAAAGTACGACACTTACAGAAAAACCAATTACATATTTGAAATCTGCGTATAAAGCTTATTACAAAAATGTAAAAAAAAAATTCATAATGAAAATATCTCGAAAAGTACGTCACTTACAGAAAAACCAATTACATATTTGGAATCAGCGTGTAAAGCTTATTACAAAAATGTAAAATAATAATAATAATAATAATAAAAAAATTAGGGGGCTTCGAGCCGACGGGGGAAACAGAGGGGGGGACGTTTCCAACCCCGTAGGGGAGGGCGGGAACCCCGCGAAACCCAATCCGCAAAGAGCGGGGGTTCCGGAGACCCTCCCCGAAGGGGGGGAAATAGTCCGCTACCCTGTCGTTCCCCCCCGGAAAAAAAGGGGCCCCCCCCGACGGAGAAAAAAACCCCCCCCCCGGGGACTCCTGCCATCTTTGCGGTTTTTACCCTTGGTATTCTTTAGTTAAAAAAAATAAAAAAATTTAACTGAGGAGTCGTAAACGTAACTGGTCCTATATAATTTTTGAATCATGTCCTTCACCCCTTAAATTGACTGTTAGGATCATATTCTAGAAATATATATATAAAAAAAAAAAAAATCAAAACTGACGGAGTCGTAAAACATAACAGGTCCTCCGTCAGAATGTGTCAAAACCATTTCTAATGTCTGTTAGGCCCGAGCAGTCTAGTATCAAATGATGCATTGTGTCGTCAATTGCTAGGGAGAAACATCTTTGATAGTGGGGGGCGGGGGATCATTATGAATTCTTTTATTTATATTCTTGATGGAAGGGATGGTGCTCAGAGCGTAAACGTTACAGCGTTACTCTGACTTCAATGTTCAAAGTTTGTTTTGAAAAGGGGATATTTCAGGAGGACTTGCCTGGTGTATGGTGTTGTTAGGGTGTGTGGAGTTTGTTCTTTGAGTTAACAGGGTAGAAGTGTTTAATAATGGGAGTACCCGGGGTGAAGCTTGTTGTATATGCCATAGTACAAAGCTGGTGTGATCCTTTTTCTTCTCGCTGGGAGAGGTTGTCTATTGAGAGTGACTTGTTATATAATTGGCAGATCATCAATGTCGAGATAGGCATTTACAGGAAGAATATTTGTTTCAGTAAGTAATTGATAGATGGGTATGGAGTGGAGGCAGTCTGTTATTATTCTAAGAGCTTTATTTTGTGCTACTACTAGTTTTTCATATTGGATTGTGATATTGTTGGTGATCAGACTAGTGATGCATAGTTTAAGAAGGGACAGAGGTATTACCTGTATACTATTTTGAGGGTCTCTTTGTTATGTCCAAAATTTTTGTTCGTTAATGTTTTCATCATATTTATGTGTAGCTCTAGAGGTAATATGTTGTGGGGGGGGGGGGGGTGGTTATGTGTGTGTATGTGGGTTGCTCATTAAGAGGGAATCTAATGTTTGAAAGGAAAAGAGTTGGATGGGTTGAGAGCTTGGGTCTCCAAACCTTTTAGCCTAAGGGTCAGATTGACTCCCCAACTAAGTCCCATGGGCCAAGATCTAGGTAGGTCATCATACCAAAGTTTGAATTCTTAGCGACAAGTGCGATCTGCAAAGCGAAATATAGTGCTACTATTGTGTTTTGTGACTATAGTTTCTTACAGTGTGTTTAATTGTGAGTGTTTAATTTAATTAAAAGTGTATTAAAGATAAAACAAGTGAGTTTTACTGCGGGAAGGATTACTGGCGCTCGCTGTACGGTCATGGCCCGCGGGACGTTGTTTGGGAATCCTTGGTTTAGCTTTAGAGGATAGCTCGATAGAGGATTTTTTAGGGGAGACAGGCATTCTATTTCTTGATAGTACCTATATAATATATATATATATATATATATATATAATATATATATAATATAGTATATATATATTAGATATATACTATTTCATATATATATATTATAATATATATATATACATATATATAATCTGATATATATAACTATTATATATATGATAGAATGTACCCCCAATTAAATATAATATTTTATTTTGATAAATAAAATATATATTTTAGATTTAAACATACACTCTCATATATATATATATAATAGACTATATATATTATATAATACTATATATATTATAATAGTATATATATATAATATATATATATTATATATATATATATTAGGCACTTATCCTTTAAAAAGAAAGTTACATAAAGAGACATGGATCATCGAATCTCAGAACTCTGCTACGTGCTCAGCCTGCAGTGTCTTTCACGGTGTTCAACTAAAACTCCCAATCGAAAGGATGCGGGAGAGTTAGCCACAAGGTTCTTTTTTTTATCATGTTAATTTTTATATGTTAATTTTTAATTTCTTTTTTTAAGGCTCGACTGACTGAGGAAGCAGCCGAGAGACCATTGACATGCTTTCATGCTTTCTGGGATTTAATCTTGGGGTAATTCCCTCTTAGTTAAAAAAAACTTAATTGGCATTTTATTATTGTCGCCTTGAAAATAAGCTGGGAAAAAAAAATCGATTGCATTGCTTCGTTCGATATACTATCTGTTAAACTTCCATTTTAAAGACAAGTTCCTTATATTATTGATATATATATATATATATAGTATATATATTATTATATATAGTATTATATATACTATATATATATCATATAGTATATATATATATATATATTATATATATATCGTTATTTTGAATATCGATATATCATCGTGAAATTATTGAAAGTCACATTTTCTGAACGAGTTTGTATGCTGGGAATTTATATTTTGAGGGTTTCCGGTGGGGTTTTCCTTACGATATTCCTGGAGAGTATCACGGGCTCTCGTTACATTTGTTCACTTGTCTTGAGCTCGTGATAGCCTGAAGGAGCATTATTTTGTCTGCCCGGAGGGACGGCATTATGATTATGCCCTTTGTTGGTGAGGTCCGCTCTCAAAAACAAAAAAACAAAACAAAAATGAATATCCATTATTAATGCAATTATATTTCTGATATTTTCAGGAAAACTCATTGATAGGTAGGATTTTTAATGCAATTATGTTTCTGGTATTTTCATGAAATTTCTTTTTGGAAAGGAGTTTGGATTAATGTCAATTTTTGTATTAAAAATGAAGAATTTCGTATTTTATCGGTAAAATTTTATTTTTTCTAATATCTATATAATTAAAATATATTTTTTCCCCTCCATATATTAAAAAAAAACTTTTATGAGGTACTGGAAATAAATATTTGATTTTTGAATTTTTAAATTTAATTTTTATTGGTTCTGAAATATAAATTTTAAGTGGGTCAGAGGAGAGGAAAAAATATTTAATGGTGGGGTCCATGGAAGGCTAAGACCCAATGGTTTAGGTTCTATCAGGTATAAATAGTTACTTATGATGGGTAATGCAGGTGTCCGACAAACTAGATTCTTTTTTAAAAAAGTTAGTTACGATTTTGAATTTTTTTCTTGCCGGGCTCAGCCCCATTCCGGAAATAGACGTAGTTTTCTTAATTTTTAGATTATTTCCATAAAAAAAAAGTAAGATGCAGCTTTTTCTGACCCCTAAAATGTCAATATAGCCTTTAGCTATTCTAAGAATATCTTTTATTCAAAAAGTTTTTATCTTTAAAATTATAATATTAATTTATTATATATAAATTTATAAATGGAACAAATGTTTTCTAAAATTAGTTATTAATTCATTAAACGAACTAAAGATTGACAATCTTAGAAAAAAGTAGTAAAATATATAATAAACAAAATATTTTGAAATATTACATTTATCTCTTATACTCTTATCAATAATCTCTTTCCATTTTTTTAAAAATCATTTTAATACATTTAAAATATTTTCCTATTATTAATTTAAAATTTAGAAATATTACCTGTTTTATTCTATTTATACAGAAAATATGAGATGAGTAAATTCAAAAAGAAAAGGAATCCTTCAAACAAAAATCGAAATAGGAATGGAGCTCCGTGTTGCGAATTACCTCCGTTCTCTCCATTTTCAAGCATTACAATGCGACGATAGCGGATTTTCTTAGTGACAATAGATACCAATTTTTTTAATGTAATTTATCTCATAAACTATTCAATACATATACACAATTCATCTATCTATCCTTATTTATTATATATATATATATATATATATATATATATATATAATATATAGATATATATATATATATATATATATATATATATATATAATATCATATATACTATGTACTATGATATATATATATATATTATATACTATATATATATATATATCATTATATATTATAATATGATATTTATATATATATTATATATACTATATATATATATATATATAATATTTTTATAAATGTAAAATAAATGTATAATTTTTAGTTTGATTATCTTTTAATTTAAAATGATTGTAATCAGTGGCGAGCAGTAATATGAGGGGGCAAACATTCGGCACGAGACGAATGTTTTATCTTATGGTACTTTTGGCGCTTTTTTAGTGTTTTCGGCGATTTTTACATTGGTTTACAGCATTTGACCAAGTCATGTCAGCAGCTGACTTAGTTAACTCTGGAGGAGTTTGTCGATTTTTGCCAGTTTTCAAAACTTACGTCAATGGCGATAACACGTTTCCAAGTTCGGTTAAACCGTTTTTGGAGACTGGAACCTCTGAACGGCAGGAAATCCAAGTCGTTCCGGCATTTGACTTGAAAATTTCTATCACATCATTAGATTTTGACACTTGACGTGTCAAGGTTATGGTTTCTAAGGTCAGTGAGACTTGTTTTGAGGTCTGGAAGACCGGTTCCTGAGTATTTTAACCTAAAGTTAAAGGTAAAACAATTAAAAGGGGTTTATGGTTCTTAGAAAGTTTTAAATGATGGGTAGATCATTTCTGATGATTCCAATAGATTAATCGTGGTCTTTTACCTAAATCTATATTTAAATAATCCTTCTACGAGTTCTGGTTGGATAGATGAAATGATGTTCATGATGGCTATAAATTATTAAATATTCGATAGTTTTGATTAAAATAATCGGTAGAACAGCACAAGTTGAGGGAGCCAGTCTGTTCAGAAAGTATCGGACAACCCTTAGGGAGTCTTAGAGACAACATATTCCACCCAAACTTGCTACCTCAACAGCTGGTAACGTCAGCTTGGCTGGGTCGTGGTTTCACGCCACTTCGCCCTTCCAAAAAGGGGGGTGTGAACCCCTAAACTAGGAAATGGCCTTAGGTAGACGAAAAATAAATAGCCGACAGGAATCGGTTAAGAAATCTGAGTTAAAGAAGGGAAAGGAGCCTGAGATGACTCTGTTGGAGCACTGGCCGAAGCCGAAATATTGAAATGAACACATTAATCCCAGTGAGGTGTCTTTCCCTAAATTTACAAGGACGCAGAACTCGATTTTGAGTGTCTTAGAATCCTCAAGGATGCCCGAGCGCTCCTATGAGATGGCCTCAGAAGAAGAAAGAAGCGATGTATGGAATGCATAAGAGAAGAAAACTGAGGAAGGGTGAAGGATTAACAAAAAGTCAGTAACAAAAGTCTCATGTGCCGGAGCAATGAGCGGGGCCGGTGCGGGTACAGTGTTAAGCTAGTATACATGCGGTTAGTAATCCAATATTGGTGTCAATGTGTTTGTTTATGGACTCGTAGAACTCGAATTTGATAGTTTCAAGTTCCTAATAGGTGTCTGAGAGCCCCCAAGAGGGGGGACTTAGATGAATATCACAGAGTGCGCAGAAGATGAAAATGGAGGACGGATGACGAAGGATGGTTCCAGAGGAATCCGAAACGCCAAGGTCCCCACATGAGATGGGAACCGAGTTCCGAAATGGAGTCTCACCTATAAAATGAAATTTTAATGGTGAATTCAGCTATTAATTGATAATTACATAGATGATCACTCTAGCAATCACAAAATATGAAACTTATCACAACGAGCTTATTAATTATACGTTCACTATTAATTGATAATTTCTTAGACGATCACTCTAGCAACCAAATGTTTCAAAATATAAATGGCACTTGACACAACGAGCTTATTAATTACACGGGCACTCTCTAACTATTTTTCATTCTGCCTATCTTTCATTATGCATTTCCTAAGTTAGTCTTTCACCACCTAGCAGGAATAACATATATGTCTTATACACCAAACCTAAGCAAAAAAAGCGTATTAACTAAAACATTTAGCAACATTGTCTAACAATAAACCAGATCCCATAAACCCTAGCTTGGGGAACATTCATATCTGAATCGAACATTATAGCATTAATTTTGTTCTCTCTCTTCTCTTCTCTCTCTCTTCTCGTTCTTCTCTCTCTCTCTCTTATCTTCCTCATCTATCTCTCTCTCTTCTCCTCTCTCATCTTCTCTCTCTACTCTCTCTCTCTCTCTCTCCTCTCTCTCTCTCTCTCTCTCTCTTCTCTCTTTCTCTCTTCCTCTTCTCTTCTCTCTCTCTCTCTCTTCTCTCTCTCTGCTCTCTCTCTCTTCTCTCTCTCTCTCTCTTCTCTCTCTCTCTCTCTCTCTCTCTCTCTCTCTCTCTCTCTCTCTCTCTCTCTCTCTCTCTCTCTCCTCTCTCTCCTTCTCTTCTCTCTCCGTCCTGCTCTCTCTCTCTCTCTCTCTACTCTCTCCATCTCTCATCTTCTCTCTCCATCCTCCTCTCATCTCATCTGTCTCTCATGTACTACACTTTAACTCTCTCTCTCGCTCGTCGATCCTGCTAACATCCGTGCTCTCTCTCTCTCTCTACTCTCT
>JABUQX010105621.1:42500-52118 GCA_015478945.1 Trachelipus rathkii
CATGTTTAATAATTCAAGATTATATTCGTACTCTGTCAATCTAAATGATTTGAAAATGTTCCATATACACCAGAACTGAGATTGGGGATTTCAAACTTTGTCCAAATTTGAGAGACACAGCCCTATGTTCCTTTCTTAGAATATTGAGATGATAAGCATTACAGGCTGAAGATCAGCTGTGAGATCGTACGCGTATAAATTACTGTTTTCAGCAGAGTTTGAGATCAACAACCTGTTACCGTTATCGTTTGCAATCGGTAAAATAAAATAAGTGAATGTGAACATGGGTAGAATAGAGCCTTCGTATATTCATCTCATAATCACGACCGTCCGGTTGACCATCACATGCAGATTGATACCTCTAAGTCCGAAAGGGGTAAATTTAAATGCAGACTTCCCATAGTTTCCAGAATAAGCTTCGTGTTCTACAATCCCTATTATTACTTTCTGAAGGAAGCTACCATTGACGATGTTAGGTATATTAATACTTGATTAATCCTTGGGTTACAGTTAAAAATTTTAGTCTCAATTCTCTTGATTGGATATTTTGCTTTATCGGTCAAAAGAGATTTCCGATTTTCATATGTTTACTGGTAGATTAATTTCACTTTACAGTACTTAAAGATAAGCATTCAGTGTAATTTGAAAATAGGTTGGCGGTGTAGACGTGCGCTCCAAAACTCCTTTGAACATTAAGCGCAAATTGAGTGCAGATCTAGTTAACCTTGATAAGAGTGTCACATGATTGTAGGAATAAGTCTTTTCCTGTGAGAATATTATCGGCCGGTTTCACGACCCGTAGATATTCGTACGTGTTATTTTTAGATTAAGCAGCGTTGTCCATATGCTTCTTATATCTTTTAAATTTAATATCCACATTGATTGCAGATGAGATTCCTTCGCATCTTGAGAATAAAATTATTAAAGTTTCAATTATAACTTCGATAAGGGTAACATGCAGCTGATGCTCCTAGGTTTTTTTTTATTTAAAAACACATAAAGTTTGATTTAAAAACACGTATACAGTAATTGTGCTCGGTGCTGGCACTACGTGGGTTCGTGCCTGTGAGACTGAACCATCTCGTTTACTAACTTAGTCTTCAAATATAAAAAAACACATTTCGAAGTTAAGGTGTGACAGAAGTCTGGGATATTGAATTCTAGAGGTACATCTATATTTGTGATATCATGAATTGGGTCAATGCTGACGAAATTGGATTCACTTACACTGATCTATGTAGGATTCACGGAAAAGAGATCCAATTCACTCTTACAACAGTCTGGACTAGTGGGATGGAGGAAATGCATCATGCTGGTGCAACCGCTAGAAGTATAATAAGTAAAGGTATGCTTTAAGTGTTTCTTATATACGAAATAGTTGCAAGATATTATTTATGTAAAAGGTACCACTTAGCTTTTGTAATTAAATATCGAATACATCAATAAATTTTTCCTTTAGCCGTCTTCTCATATTCCTCTTTACAGGTTTTTTATTATGACCTACACCTTTACCAGTCATCTTGCACTGTAATTTTTGTTTAACACCGTCTAACATTTCATCTGAGACATCGGCTACACGGCGTTTTACAGTATTACGAGGGTCAACACCTCCCGTAATATCCTGGATCGTTTCTATCCCTGTCCTGGCAGTTTTTTTAGAGACGTATTTACCTCCTGATTTAAACAATGGTATAACTCGGTGGAACAATGAAACAAAGAATCCACTCAGCCCGTAACAATCTTTGCATTCTTGATCCCCTGAAGACTCATCTCTTTCCATTATTATTCTTATTTACCGGACCTTCATTTTATGTGTACTTTACACACTGCTGTCCCAACTGTAAATGAATATGGATTACCTTCAACGTCTCCAATATAAATACGGATCGAACTCAGATGGGTCTTACTCAGCGGCAAGTAGTGGACATTAGGAAATATTATAACTTTACAATCTTTAGGAAAATGTACTACTCCTAACAGGAAGGCTTTAGTATTCCCTACATACTGATGGTCTATTATATCTGTATAAACATAGGCCTTACCAGGATCTTGTAACAACTCATCAGGATCGCATATGAAATGTAATGAATTAGCAAAAGTTGCTTTTGAAGACGCTATATAATCGTCAATAGTCGGCATGTAATGAAATAGAAGGGGTATAAAATTTTTCGCGTCATGGTTATGGTTTACCTCCTCTTCTGAAAGGTTATCTGTAAGACGAACACACTTACGCCACCATACATAGGATTGAAAATAAAATGTGTTTAAATCGTGTAAATTTACAGTACGCCAAGATCTTAAAGACACCAGTTCAATTACGTACCCCTTTGGTTTATTAGTACGAAATATCAGGTCTTGACATATTCGACTTACTATGAATCGGTTAATAAAGTATCTAACTATGTCCAAGAGAGACTTGTATAACCCTCGCTTTATAGTAAACCTTTCAATGTTATATTCGATACCATTACGTTTCTGTATATGTAAACTGTTTGTGTTATGCAACTTCAAAGGGTTTTTTACAAAATCAATGCTTCTATAAATTATGAATGCACCTCTGGTTACGGTTACATTCTCTATATTGGCATCAAGAATTATTTCACTTAATCCTGCTTCAAATATTTCTCGTTCTAGAGTTATAGGGCTCAATATTTCTGTATTAAAGTCAGATATTTTATTTTCAGGATGTAGATCCATAGAAGCCGAGGAAGGTAGCGTCAAATAGAAATGATCTTCGGAAGTCATGATTATTGTTTCTCAATTTCACAGGCACTTATTTACGAGTTAGACTTTTTTATACTGCTGGAGCTTCTTTCGTATATGTATTTTATACACGGCTGTTTCATCTGTGAATGGATAAGGGTTCCCTTCGACATCTCTTATATACACCCTTATGGTTCTAAGTTGGTCATTATTCAAAGGTATATAGTGCAGACTAGGCAAACATAACTGTTATCTTTAGGAAAATGTACCACTCTTAGTAACGGGGCTTTAGTGTTTCCAACATAATGGGGTTCTACAATATTGCTGTAAACATACGCTACGCCAGGGTCCTGTAACATCTTTGAAGGATCACATACAAAATGTAATGAATCATCGGTGTCACTTTTTGCTACACTCCGATCTATATCTCTTCCATAGTAGGGAATATAACGTATTAATCATAGAGACGATAGGTGATATCGTTAATTCTCAATATTGTTGTCATCACGCAAGTAATTACATTTACGAAACCAATCTGAAGTTTGGAAAATAAATAAACTTCTATCTTTCAAGTTTACCTGGCATTAAGTGACTTTAAAGTGATTAACACGTTGTCTTCATTAACAGCTTTATTAACTAGAAATATTAAATCTTTACATATCCGGCTTGATCCAAATTGTTTGTTTAAGTCTATGAACACATCGGTAAGAGATTTAAAGAGCCCACGATTTATTAAATACCTTTCAAAGAAATAATTTCTGTCGGCACGCTTGATGAATGTCATATCGTCTGTGTTGTTAATTTTTAATACGTTTTTAAGACTCTCAACATTTCTAAATATTTCAAACGCTGTATGCGAATCTGGCATATTCTCGATATGCGCATCCAATATCATTTCGCATAACCCTACTTCATACATTTCTCTTTCGAGCTTTATGGGGTTCAATAGCTATGTAGTAAAGTCTGATATTTTATTTTTAGGATGTAGGTCCATAGAAGCCGATGAAGGTAACGTTAAATAGAAATGATCTTCACGCTCCATGTTCACAATGTAAACTGATCAATGTTTCTTAATTTCACTAGCATTTATATAACTATTAAACTTCATAGGGTAACCCACCCATTTGACAAGATACTGTTTATTTTTACCTTTTCCTTTAGATCCTAATATTTTTCTATTTTATATTCATGACTCTTAGGATCAAACCGTATTTTCTGTATTTCTTGTTTATAGAACCCTCCTTTTATTTTTTCACCATCTAAATCTTCAAGATAGTATAATTTTAACTTGTCTCTCGGAAATTCTCTGATGGTATCTACTTCAAAAACTTCTCTTGACCATCCAGCTTCGTACCCTTTTCTGAAATTTTCACCCACCCTAGACACTCTCACATAATCTACTTTAACATCTGTGTTATCTTTTATTTTGCTCACTGTGTTACTAGGTACAGAAGGTTTTGTCTTCACCATCTCTACAGGGGTATTCCTAAGTGTTCTATGATAAGACCTATTATAGGAGTAAGCCAGGTCTTGTAGGATATCGAAATATTTTAAAAAATTATTTTTTTTTTTTAAAATGTCATTCATCTTCGTGAAATACCTATACATTCTTTCTTTTATAGTTCTTTGTACTCTTTCAACTATTGCAGCTTTATTAACTGAGAACGTATTGTAGTAGCCGATATCATACTTTGCGACTATTTCTCGAAACTCTTTGCCTAAAAATTCTGCACCTTAATCTGTCCACATCATTTGAGGATATCAGCCATTTTCATTTATAATTTATCTTACAGCAACAGCAACAGTTTTTGATTACTTACTCCTTCCTCCTCTATGCAATCTCCAAATTTTATCATTCTACGGTAATTTCCCATTTTTAGAGGGCCAGCACCCCCCTCCGAGGGTGCACGGCCACGTAACCTCGTCGTAGACGAGGTTACGTCATCACCCGACGGGCGGCCAAATTTTAGGGCGGTGCGATATCTCTAACCCGGGTATATATATATATATATATATATATATATATATATATATATATATATATATATATATATATATATATATATATATATATATATAATATATATTTATATTAATATATATATATATATATAATATATAGTATATACGCAGAGAAAACTTCGCTGAAGTTGTCCACATACTACTAACAGCGTCGTCGTTAGATAATGTACAGGAGGCTCTACCACTGGTCCAATCCGCCTCCCCAAAAAAGAAGGCATCTCGGAACAGTTTTCAAGTCTTCTGCTTCGATATCACTGCTTTGAAACTCGGTATTTATTTAAATCCATAGAAAGGTGCTTGGAACCCCTACTGGGACCACATGGCATTCCGCTGGGGTGCTCCTGGGTTACAGGAGCAACCAACCAAAGTCAAACAGCGCCAACATCGGCACAACAACAGGTGCGACAAATTTTGCAATGATCAGAAGAAGAAAAATTTCACTCTCGCCAGGAATCGAACCATCGACAACAGCGTCGCCTTTAGACAATGTACATGAGGTTCCACCACTTGTCCAATCTACCTCCCCCAAAAAGAAGGATTGGACCACTGATAGAGCCTTCTGGCTCTATCAGTGGTCCAATCCTTCTTTTTGGGGGAGGTAGATTGGACCAGTGGTAGAACCTCATGTACATTGTCTAACGGCTACGCTGTGGTTGATTGTTAGAGTCCTGGCGCGAGTGAAAATTTTCTTCGTCTTATTACTTGAAAATTGTCAATTATGTTGTTGTGCCCATGTTGGCGTTACTTGACTTTGGTTGGTGCTCCTGTAACCCAGGAAGCACCCAGCGGAATACCATGGGACCCAAATAGGGGTTCCAAAGCACCGTCAAATATATATATATATATATATATATATATATATATATAATATATTAATATATTAGATATATATATATGTATATATATTATATTTTATATATATATATATATATACTATATATGACCTTATAGTATATATGGATCCGTGAAATTTGTGTTTTATGTAAAAAAAAAAATTCTATATTGTTAGTATATGAGACTAACAATAAATTAAAATGATTATAAAAAAGATACGAAATTTTAAAATCTAAAAAATTAAATAATAAAGTAAGCAAGAACGTACATTTTTAATGAGAAAGAAAATGTTTTTTTTTTATTGTTAAAACGCGAAAGAATTGAAGGTAGGGCAAAAAATAACGTTTCGGGGTATAAATTCGGTCCTTATTGTTTTTCTTCCATATATTGATTCTTTGAATACTTGATAAAATTTATCATAACCTGAACTAGAAAGGTCCAAAACCAAAACCCAACTTATATGGATCGACGATGCAATAAACCTATACTTACCCGACAAGAATCGACGATGCAGTAAACCTATACCTAACCTAGATGGATCTACTTTGCCGTAACTTATTTCCTCTTGTTTTGTTTTTGGGTATTTCTAAATAAGATTTTTGCATTCCAGAAAATATCACGAGTCCTCGCTTTCTTCAGGTAGCTAACAAACGTACGATGTTTAGAAAAGTACGATTTTATTTCGTATTTAAATTTTTTGATCTTGTTTATCACCATTCAGATTTATTGTTAGTATCATATAATAATAATATATGAAAAGTAAATTAAAGTATATATATAAAGTGTGTGTGTGAGATGGCAGATTTGCGTGGGTGCGGGCTTTCTATTGACTTCACCAACATCCGTTGGCTTAAATTCGGAACATCTGCTTCCGCGTTGAATACCACCTCTCTAACTCTAACCCTAATCTTTTGCTCTTGTCTGAGACTCAGATGGCTAAGAATTCATCCTCTAACTCGTTTAATGTATCCAACTATAACTTTTTTCATAATTTCCGTCTAAAGGGTGGTGTCTGTGCCTATAAACATAAACACTCGTGTAACACGTCTCGTGAATCTCGAATCACCAAATTTCGATGTTATATATATATATAAATCTTTCTTCCTTCTACTACAGATTAATCTTGTTGGGGGGCTTTTTTCTTGCTAAACTGGGTTTTTTGCTTTCCTAAACGAGACTGATTTTCACGCCTTCTTTGAATATCTTACTACTTCTCACGAGACTTTATATCTTCTCATCCAAATATTGAGGTCCTCTATTAAGGAGTTTTTCAATGGACACAACACTGAATGGTTGGGTCCTCTCTACTGATTTAGGTGGGGAGGAGGCCGAATCATTCAGCATTCTTCAACGATCTGGAGCAACTAATTAAAGAAACCAACACATTCCGGATCTCCCAACCAATTCTGAACACACTTGACCTATGTTTCATAACTAGTCTTTCTCTTTATAAAATACACCACCTTCGCAATCCTGATCTGGTAAATCTGAGCCCACAACCTGTATGATCTCTTTAATTTTAGTACTTTCTCTCCAACAGCTCCATCCTTGCCCTGTGCGCCTTCTCTTTCTGGGCACCTTTGATACGGGCGATTGGGGCTTGTGCGCTGCTTTCTACACGAACCTATAATATAAAGAATGACTGTTCTTTTTCTCTGTGACGCTCGGCTTCTGCCGATAAGGTGGGAGCTTTAATCGTTGAGACGGGATGAGAGGGTTCATTCCTTCTTCGACTAAATCCTTTCTCTCGTCATAATCCATTAGTTCGATCGTAATTGTTCTCTGCCATTCAGGCTATGAGCGAATTGAGTATCGGGGGGGGGGAAATTCTCGTTCTCCTATCCATCTCTCTAGCTAATTTCATTCAGCTAGGAACATCGTTGCAGGTGATACTCTTCGACGAGCAAAGCGGTGTGGTAGCGTAAAACGAAAGTGCGCTAAAACCTCCTTGGTCTTCCTACTGACAAATCTTTTGGCCTCTTGCCAAAAACATCTCCACGACAACTTCTGTAAATCTACCTTTCCTCCTCTTATTCGATGTGATGGTTCTGTTGCTAACTCTCCAACTGGAAAGGCCAATTCTCTCGGACTCGCTATTTCCCTCTTAACTCAATCGCCGTTGAACATTCTGGCATTCCTCTTCCCCTCCTTCTCCTCTCAGGTGTCATGCCTTTGCCTGTGAATACATTTGATCGGGTTCATGGGCTCGCTGAAATCTAATTGCGAACGTTAGGAAGGAGGGTGGCCTCGGATGGCATTCCTCCCCGATTTTTGAGGGAATGTGCATCCGTGCTGGCCCCTCCTCTCGTTCAAACTATATTCTACTATGCCTTCAATACTTAGACTTTCCCTCAAGTTGGGAAGCGCGCTATGTGTCCAACTTATCTCCGAAAAAAGGAAGCCGCCTGATCCTTCTAATATTCGCCCTATAGCTCTCACCTGTATTCATCTAAGATCTTTGAAATCCTTTCCAACTCTCATTTCTTAGACCATCTGGAATTCATTCCCTTCTTTCGATCGCCAGTACGGCTTTCGACGCTCGAGGTCTACTGGTGAATACTTTTCCTATCTAAACAGAATTTATGTTTCCACCCTTAGGAAATTACGGGGAGACTTGCGTGGTAGCGCTTGAAATATCCAAAGCATTACCGGGTATGGCACCGTCACTGCTCTCCAAAACTCCCTTCCTTTGGATTTCCTCCTTCTCTTTCTTACTTATGTCTAGCTTTTTTCAAATCGCTCAATAATCGGCTGTTTGTTGATGGGGCGACTTTCTTCTCTTTTTCTGTCAATAGTGGTGTTGCCTTCAGGGTTCTGTCTTATCTCGTACTTTATTTCTACTTTTCATTGAATGATCTTCTCACCTGCAATCTAACTCTATCCACTCATATGCCGATACTCAACCCTTCATTTCCTATAAACTATCATTTCAATTCATGCTCCCTCTTTTTACGTCTTAGGAATTGCCTCTCGTCTTAAATCTTTCCGATTTTCTTCTCGCTGATCTGGATATAATATTTGTTTGGTGGGGTCGTCTCAACCTTGTGAAATTCTAATTCTTTTTAAAAACCCAACTTCTACAAAATCTCCCTCTCTAAAGACACCTTCTAACTTTATTATCCTCTTGACGTTCTCTCGTGTCTCTCCTGTTGAGATATAAACATCCTTGGCCTTAACTAAAACAAAAAAATATGTCTTGGAAACCACACATCACAAGGTTGCTAAAGCGGCCTCAAAGAAATGGGAGTTCTGTTTAGACTGCAGATTTTTTTTTTTCCTCTTCACAGTTACTCCAGTTATACAAGGCGTCTCATCCGCCCTTGTATGGTACTGCTCTCATATTAGTGGGGCTCAGGTTTCACCGGGCTTTTGGATGGGGTCGAGTCAAAGGCAAAAAGACTTAAAACTGTCCTTTTGTACTTTCTAATTCACTTGACCCTCTATCTTTGCGGTGTGCTGATGTTGGTGCTTTATCTCTTTTCTATCAGGTACCGTAGCGGCAGGTCTCGGACCGGAACTTGTCCACTCGCGCCTGCACCTCCTTTAAAGACGCCCCGTAGCAACCAAGGGGTGCTGTTCGGCACATGAGTTATTTGTGTTGATATTGGGCCCTCCAGACTAATTCGCTGCGAGGCGCCTCCTTTCTTTCCTGCCACCTCTGTTCTGTGAATTCTTCTTCCCCAATTTTCTTCCTCGTTGTTGTAGGGGGTTTTTATCCCCACTACTCAATTTAATCTCCTCACTTCAAGCCCGCGCTGACTGCTCATCTGCGTAATTGCGGTGTGTAGTTGTAATTTCTGTTGTAGTTTGTAAACCCCCTCCTTGAATAGGGCTTTGCCCTGAGCGGTTGAATTTGACTGTTAAAATATACTATATAATTGTCACGTCGATTGTGCAGGTATTTAGGGTAGAAAACCAACGTCGTTCTGGGTCAGAATCTGTATTAACATATAAAATACATATAAATAATAAATATTGAACAATTAATAATAATAACCAAAATAATAATAATAACAATAAATACAATAATAACAATGCAGAGCATAATAGTATTCTCTT